>JAHWFP010117573.1:0-37927 GCA_023313725.1 Lithobius niger | reverse complement strand
TTTTTTCACATGAGAGTGTGGAAAATACTACGGTATTATCTTCTTTATCCGTATCACGTGCAGCGAGTGCAGGCTCTCTCAGCTGATTACCCTCCTTGTGTCACATTTTGTGAATGGTACATGCGGCAGTGTGTTGAACCAACTTTTAAGCAGCATGTATTCTTCACAGATGAGGCAAGCTTCACGCGGATTGCAATCATGAACTTTCACAACAATCATCAGTAGGCTGATAAAAACCCACATGTTATCACTCAGTCGCGGCACCAACAGTGGTTCTTGTGGAATGTCTGGGTCGAAACTACCTCATCGGACCATTGTTTCTGCTTCCCTGACTCAATGGTGCCAATTACAGGAATTTCCTGGAAAATGAGCTTCCACTGGGTACCTTAATCCTCCGGACTTTTTTTGTTTGGGGATACCTCAAAGGTCTTGTTTATGCTACACCAGTTCCTGATCTACAGAGTCTACGCGACCGTATTATGGCTTGGTGTAACAAGATTCGGGGTACCCCTGGAACTGTCGAACAATTCATGGTACGATGCTGTGGACCATGCATTGCTTTTCGTGGAGGCCGCTTCGAACACCTTAATTGATGTGTACTGCAGTTATCTCATTACAGCAGTTGTAAAAGTGTGGCAGGTTTGATTTTTGTACGGACGGTGCTTGGTACTTCTGTTATTGTGCATGGACTGTGAAGAAACATTTCAGGGCACTGTAATTTGCTGTTGCTTTTTCTGTAGTGTAATTTTTTTTTTTTTTCACTTTTTACCTGTTTTGTTATCCAAAAATAATTACCTAGGGAGAAACTGCTTATCATGCAGCAACAATCGGCAAAGGACTGCTAAATTGTTTTACTAGTGGCTCTCTTGATTGGGGATAGGGGGGGGGAGCACCACTATCCCAGTAGCTTGAGAGTGTATTAATTAATTTACTGTTTTTGTTAACAATGAATTGACACCACCCTGCGTTTTCTCGGAAAGGAAGCATTTTCGAACCCATGTTTATAGGGACTTTCTGCTTTGTTTTGATGAGTAGCAGCTATGGTTAAAATTTGACTAGACCTTTTAGGAACACCCTGTATATCAAAATGGACCCTTTGTAGTATCTAACGCAGATGCTCGATACGCCCACCTTCTTGTGCTAGGCACTCTTCACACCTGCTAAAGAATGATGCACGAATGTTTCGTAGCATGTCAGGCGTGATGTCTGCAACTGCTGCTCGAATTCGGTCCTTAAGGTCATCGAGCGACAAGGGTTCTGTTTCATACACCTCGTTCTTAATGAAACCTCAAAGGATGTAGTCCAACGGAGAAAGATCGGGTGACCTCGCTGGCCATGGAACTGGTCCACTCCTACCAATCCAGCGGTTGGGGAACTGGTCATTCAACCACTGTCGAACAGGTAGTATAGATGATAATGAGGTGGTGCTCCATCCGGTTGGAACCACATGTCCATCCTCACCGTATAGTGGCAAATCATAAAGGACATTCAACAATTCCATTTGTAGGAACTGCAAATACCTTTACCCATTAAGGGGTTCCATCAAAAAAGATTGGTCCACTCGCTCTAAGCCTGGCTACAACACTACCGATGGTTCGTGGGGCCGGCTGTCGTCGATCAGGATACCTTTCTTGATACAATCTTGCAGCTTGCCTTTCGTTTTTATTTTTCATTTTTATTGCGTCACTTTTTTGCAGGCTGTATTTGGTTGTTGGTGTTTGCATTCCCGGTCGTGTGATCCGGAAGTCTCAAAAGTCTGGGTTATCAGCAAAAGTGTGGGGTAGCTTGATAACCTACACTTTTTGCGATGACTTACACTTTCGGTCACGGTTAACGGGATTTATACCACGGCTGTGACGTCACGCTAACTCAACGCCATGCAAAATTTCCGTTGGTTAAATCCCGTTAACTAACACCGGAAGTGTGCGTCATCGCCTAAAGTGTGGGTTATCAAGTTACCCCACACTTTTGCCGATAATCCACACTTTTGCTAATGACCCACACTTTTGACATTTCCAGATCACGCGACCGGGAACGCACACACCAACAACCAAATACAGCGTGCAAAAAAAAAAACGTACAAAACCAATTACTTAAAAGGTATGAGATCCAATCCCTTCAAACTCTTATATGTCTGGCCTATGTCTAAGCTATTCACTCTGCGTTAATCACCCCCCTCCTTCCCTCCACACAAACTAAAATGCAATGACCTTCATTGATACCGATACCCTATTATCGTATTTTTTTAAACAATTCTCAACTACAAACGCTCAAAATGAATTACATACCTTCCATGAATGTCATTCTATCCCTGGGGCCTCTTACCGAAGTTCGATCACTCCGAAAAGCTTCGAAAACACAAGCGAGTTGGCTAGCGTGAAATACGGCGAAACGACGTTTCGTCTCCTTCCTACCCACTCCCCCCATAAACGGACGCAAAGGACTCGTCTACCATCCACTCCTTACTCCATAAACTAAATTTAATGACCTCCATTCATATCGAGATATTTTCACAAAACACAAACACGTTTTAATAAAATAAAGAGTTAGCTAGACGTCCCAACCGTGGCATAAAACAGTTATTGGCTAGAATCTCGCGGTTATTGATATTTAACCAATGGCTGCGATCATTGTCCCGGCTCTCGCATGCAAATGTCTCGGGCTGATGCCCTCGACCTTTGTATACTCGAGCCGGGCCAATGATTGCAGCCGTTGGTTAAAAACCGATAACCGCTCGCTTCTAACCAATAACTATTACTTAATGCACGGTGTTGACGTCACGCTAACACATCCTCATGCTAAAAGTGTAGTCGTTATATACGGTTAAATGTGAAAACCCACACACGTCACAGTGGGTTAATTCTGATAACCCACACTTTTTTGATAATCTAACACTTTTTACGGGGGTCTACACCAGTGTTTCTCAAACTTTTTTTTAACCGCGACCCCATTTTTCAAAATTTGATCACTGGAGACGGTTCATGACCCATCCATACCGGTAATACACATTTAATGCTTTGTAATTATAGATGGGTTACAAAAAAGTTCTTTTTTTTTTGTCAGAGCAATGTGCTTGTTTTTCTGTGCACAACTGCTCCACATTTTCCACAACTATCTGTCAGTTACGAACTTTTGTCTTCAGTACCACTAAATAGGAAAACCCCGATTCACATAAGTAAGAGGAAGCAAATGGAACATCAAAGCATTGTGCTCTTGATTGTACCAAAGCCGGGCATTCGTGCAGTTCTTTTGACTTGAACTGCATGAGTTTCAATGTTTGAAGATAGTTCAATGAGTAAAAAAAATATTACTTACCTCAATTTGAATTTTTAAATTAAGAAAGAAATATTTAAAAAAAAAATAACACTGTTCGTTTCGTTATGTTCGTATTGTCTTAATTATGCCTGTACCCCGCTCCACAAATTACACAAGCTTTCCCTAATCTGCACACAGATGGCCGCATCATCAATAAACTGTCAGATTCAATATAAACTCGGCTGTACTGTTTGGATGCTGATAAAAATGGATCATTTTGTAACTCGGCGCCACGCGCTTCAAATTCATCTGAGGTAATAACTTCTCGAAAAAGAAAATTATGACGAATCATTTCTGAACTAGAGCTTTTCAGTGGTTGGTAATGAGAACCTATTCACGACCCCAGGATTACTTCTTCACGACCCCACTGGGGTCGCGACCCACAGTTTGAGAAACACTGGTCACCACAACCCCTGCTCCACCATGTGACATATGACCCGACTTTGCAAAATTACCGTACACAACACAAATTCAGCCAGCATAAACGGGCACATTTACAACCTGCGACATTTTTCTTTCTAGCCTAACACGGAAAAAAAAACTCGCATACTATGCTAGGCCCCCACCCACGGAGGAATGGCCCAACCCGGCAACCTTTCGTTCTGACGGTACGAAAACTAGGCTACTGACATTTTGAAATACTCCTAAAAACCTACGAGACTAAAGCGAATAGCGGATTTTATACACTTACCTTATTTAAACTATTAGAGTATAAAAAAAATACAGTTTTACCTTAAACACAAACATCGGTATTACGGAACGTCTCTCCTCTTAGGTCAGCCTTTATACACAGGAAGCTTCCAACCCCGTTTCCAACCCGGAACTTCCTTTCAGAAATTTACATAAGTCGCATGTAAAAATTCTTAAAACAAGTCTGCAAAAAACTCGAATAAGACGATAAATTAGCTTGACGTCACACCTTAGCATTAAAAAAAATATCCGTGAATCATAGGCAATTTAACGGCTATAATTGCGCTTGAGCTCGAAATGGCTAGTCCAATATCTCGGGGCTGAAGGGTAAATAAAACTCGCTCGCAAGTGCGCTCGTGTTTCCCTCCACCCACTCGATATTGGACTAGCCGTTTCTTGCTCACGAGCAATTATAACCGTTAAATCGCCTATGATTCACGAATATCTATTACTTAACCTACGGAAATGTAGTGTGGCGTTGAGTTAACGTGACGTCACAGCCGTGGTATAAAGCTCATTAAACCTTCAGTACATATGCTAAAATCGCTTATTTTATGGTTTTCATTGGGCAACATATCCTAATTTAAAATAAAATAAACTGTAAAGTAAGTGTAAAGTAAACTATTTAATAAACAATTGCATACGTATCCGTCGCGTAAATACTAACGAACCTGACAATACCACAAATACCATAAATGCAATCGAGACCTGCCAAGATGTGACTGCCCACAGATCAGTAAAACAAACGAAGTTAAATACCTTGGGGTTACTTTAGAAAGCAATCTAAACTGGAAGAGCCAGATTAGTGCTATTACTACTAGGTTGCGTGCACTTTTATGTAAGATGTATTATATTAGAAACCTTGTCTCAGTCAAAATGCTCAAAATGGTTTATTACGCTTTGGGTCAGTCTATCTTGCAGTATTCACTCATCTGTTGGGGTGGAACTTATATGAATGCTGTAGATCCAGTCATCAAGCTTCAAAACAAAATTGTTAGAGCGATGACATTTAAAAAGCAACGGGATCACTCTTTTCCAATTTATCAACAGCTCAATATTCTGCCCATTCGCCACCTTTATGTGTTCAGAACTTTGTTAAATTTTAGAAAAAACGGAGCTCATCTTTCCACTCGCCTTATCACGAATTATCACACTAGAAATGAATCACTGTTTTACGTTATGCAACCAAAAGTCTCTAAAGAACGACTACACAAATGTAAGTTATACCTTGGCAGCAAATTTCACAATAACCTGCCTGTTAACATTAAAGAAATTAATAATCAGCACACGTTTCAGAAATGTTTGGTGGTTGATTAACCTGGACAGAAATTGTCTAGAAGGCATGTTTAGCATTGTGAGCTGAACGTGCTTTCATTCTTCTTCCAATATTGATATTTTGCAGCTTTTCTGCCTTTTATTTCATTATTATTTTTTTATGGGTCTGCAATTTATTACTATAAGTATTGACTATTTGCCTATTACATGATTCAACAATTCAAAATTGGTTTTGAGCGATACCAAACGTTGACTATATTTTGACTATATTAACTATATATTGACTATAAATTGTTTGTTTTTGCTTTACTCTTGTTTTTTTTTTTTTAGATTGATTTATATATTTCACTCCTATTTGCATTCTGCTTTTATCTCCCTTTTGTTGTGTATACATATATTTATCGATGCACTTTTTTTATTTTATTTCGATGTGTTTTGTTGTTCTTTTGGCGCCTAACATTTGATTCTGTGTGTAAAAGTGCTACTTCAATTCTTTGACTGCTGCTCTCAAACCACACGCGAGCATTAGCTCTTGTGGAATGAGTGTTTGCTTTTGTGCTTATTTTGTAACCTGTGGTGGATGAATAAACTTACTTACTTACTTACTTAAAAAAATAAAATGTCCGTCTGCCATTGTGAGAATTTTTGTTGGTTGTGGTCGCATTTTTTCCAGCTTCCAATCTTGAAGGCGTCTGTTCGGCTTACTAAAAAAAATCGGCTGAAGCCCTACCACTCAGCCATATTGACAGGACCGAAAGGAACTGGCCATAGTATCAATTTACCACTAATAGTCCAAACTCGGTTTTCCGAGCATGTACAAATTACTTTCCCCTTTCCTCCGAAAATAAATCCACAGACTAAAATTCGGCGAAACGGGATTCGGTGAAATGGAATTCCCCTTACGCCGAAAATAAAGCCACGGATTAAAATTCGGTGAAATGGTCATACGCCCAATAAGTAGGAGGAAGTGTTTTTCTCATCTAGAATAAAGGCAAACTATGTTTCTTATAAGGTTTGTTCAGTATTGATCTTACAAATAATTTTGCAGGCAATTTTAAGGATGTGTCCGGAATTGCTCTAAGTTTCCATCTTTGTTATTGTCAACAGGACCTCTCCCTGGTCTGTACCGTAAGCTGCACAGTCCTTAATGAAAATTGTATCTCATGCATGATTGCCACTTCCCATCTGCAAAATCTACAAGGATCAGACCTTACTCACTGTTTGTTACTTTTTTCCATTAGGTATCGTGGCTTGCCATTATTTTACTAAGCTGTGCTGGAGCTAGAAACAGTCAGGCTGGACCTCCGGGTGGTGGACCTCCGGGTGGTGGCGGTGGTAAGTTAAAATTTAGTTGTAAGCTTGTGATACTAAACAATTACGACACAATGAAGACATTTAGGGAGGAATTAAAAGATACAAAAACTATCCTGCCAAAGAAATTTAGCTTCTTCCCAATACTTACCAAAAGAAAGTTTGGTGAAAAATTAGGTAGGTATTATTTACCAGTACTTTTTAATAAAATACCTGAATTTTTCTGGAACGTCTGTGGACGGTGATTTAAAAAGAATATTCGTTAAGTGGCTAAATGAATAATTTGTATTAAGAACACACCTCTTTCTTTCGCCCCTGACATACTGGCATTTTTCGTTTCTTTTTTTTTTTTGACTATTGTATTGCCGTCTTGTAATTGAATTGCTGCATTTTTGTGTGTACTTAGTGGGCTTTTTGGATAAATATGCCCACGTGCGAGCAAAGGCTGTTGCTTCTAGTGGATTGGTGGATACGGAACAAAATCGAAAACAAAAATATTATAAAGGTTTTTCCATAAAATTAATAATTGGCTTATGAAAAAAAAAAACTGCTAACGAATCACGAAGATATAAAGTTTCACCCAAAAAAAAAATAAAAAAGAAATTCTTTTAAAGCAAATATTTTTTTATTGGCAAGAAAAAGAAATTATGCAAGAGTAACACTGAAGAATTCTGTACACTGGACGTTCTCTTTCAGCGTTGCTTAGAATTTTTGTTATCATCAGCGCCAACGTCATTAATGTAGAAAAATGCTCAAGTATAGAAAGCAAGGATTAAGTCTACATTAAAAGAAAAAAATTAGAAGTGTCCTGATATTCGTCTGCAGCGTAGCTTATACTTTGTGTAAGTTCCATACCTTTTTCTTGCTTCACAGATTTATGTAAAACAATGTTTTTACCGTTTTTACTTTTGAACACGGTAGGTGAGCTAATGAACACGGTAGGTGTGCGTCGTATATACTGCTTCATGACTAAACGAAATAGCCGAAAATGGTAAAAACCTAATTGTCAGGTAACGATGTTGCGATTTAATTCCGGATCTCAAACTTTGAAATTATGCCACCCCAGCGAAGTTGCTGTGATGACGTCATTTGTGAAACCTACCAAGCCTTAGTTCCACATGGCGTCAAGTTGTAACGACCCATTGTCACTTAATATTCATTGTTAGTCGAGATGATGGTATGTGACCTGGAGTGGTTAACGCTTGTTAAACCCTTTGAACCCTTTGAACCCTTTGGTATGTGACGATAGATCACTTTTTGTTGTGGTGCCCGCTATACCGGATGGCGTGCTCGATCTGGCTGGGTCGCTTCCCAAAGGACGTGCAATCTCACTTGATGGTGTTGCCGCATGGGAGCAGTAGGGGTATTCGGTGCCTCAAGGCAGTTGCGGCCTACTGCGCTGCGACTGGATGTTTTGTATAGGGTGTCTTATTGAGTGCATTGGTTATTGAGTGTGTTGCTTTGTGATGTATAGAGCGGGTTGTTGAGTGTATTGGTTATTGAATGTATTGGTTATTTGGTGTATTACTTTGTGGTGTGTAGGGAGGGTTATTGAGTGTGTTGGTTATTAGGTGTATTACTTTGTGGTTCTAGTGCTTATTTTGTAGCCGTTTATTGTATTAGTGGGGCTGGTGGCCACTTGTGGTTGTAGCTCCGTAAACAAATAAATAAATCATATGCGATCAATTATTGTAACAATATATGGCGTATGAATTGCCTGTACTGAATGTTTAACATCCATCCCACAGTGTCTGTGCCCCGTGCTCTGGATTCCCTCGCGAGAAGGGATGCCACGATGTGTAACACGCTATTTACGAATAGCAGGGTGCACCTTGTGTGAACACACACGGTGCACCTTGCAGTTACATAAGCTGCTTGGCATCCTGTCAACTTCCGTCTACACCGGAAGTTGGACGAACGCCAATAGCCGGGAACGAGGCTACTCTATTGTTCAAACCAGTTAGAGCCGGCTCCAACCTGTTAGCGGTTACGCAATGTAATGCCTCAGGCGACTTCTATTGTTCTGGCCCGCGTATAAATATGTGGATGATAGGAAGCCACTTGGTGTGGGGCAGACGACTCGAAAGGTTGTCTCCCTGGACTCTGCTAGAATTAGACCAAGCTCCAACTTGAGTTTAAATGCCTAATATGTGTTCTCAGTGCATAGTCCCCTAGCTATGCAGTAAGGAGTAAATTGGGTTTGAGATTATTCTTGGATTCAATCGTCTACTCCCTGAGTACGTCACATATTTTGGGGGCATGCCGTGATTTGAACCCAAACCTTCGAGATAGGCAAGTCATGCTTCCAAACCTTTGGGATGGAACAAGCATGAATAAAAAATCGTGAGCGGATGATTTTTGCAATTTTTTTCTTACCGGAGCGGGAGAAAAAATAACAAGCAAAAATTGTTGCGGAAATTATATTTCGAGAGTTGAAAGCTACGAAATACGACAAACCAACTTTGGGTCATTCTTTTTGTCATTAAAATCTTCCGGTTTATGACAAAATGGTAAACCCGTTTTTACGCAAGTGATAAACGTTAAAATGGGAGGTAATTTGTAGACTCTTCGAGTTTTACAGAGAACTGCGCTTTATTCTATCCCGATGGTAAAGGACGGCTCAAATAAAGTCACCAATTTTCTGAAAAGAAAATAAAGATGTTCACAAAACACTGAGTAGTGAAACAAAATAACTACACAGATATTTGCAAGGGCTGAAAAAGTGAAGGAGCACACTTTTGAAGCTACGAGCGAAAGTCAAATTGATCAGTGGTGAGCTAACTGAGTCCTCATCATTTTGAAAGCATTTTGACTGTTGGTTAAGAGTTTAGGTTTTTGTGATACAAAACATACTTAAATTGAAGTGCAGTAAGTGTGGATATAAACCTTGGAAGGGGTCCAGTCTGAAGAGGCACTTCACAGAAAAAAAAAGTGGGAAGGCTAAAAAAAAATTTTTCTCAACCAGTGAAAATTACGGGTTTTGTGGCTTGTAATTGAGCAAAAAATACCTTTGTCACGCCTAAATTAGTGAAAACTCCTGCCATGGAAAATCCACGGAAAAGGGCGATAACTGGGGAAAGTAGAAGTGCACCCTTAGTCGAAGACTTAGGAGAGGATTTGGATGATTCTTGGGGGAATGACGAGGACTTTTTTAACGTGAATTTTCGAGCTCGGAAAGAAGCTTGTCACCTCCCATCCTAGAACGTTCAGATGTGGAAAATTCGCGTGGAAATGACACGTTTCACGCAAATTTTCGAAATTGGGCTGAACATTGTCCAGCACCTGAAGACTTTCGGGAAAATGTGATGAGACAGCTGGAAAACTGTTTTATCACTAGCCGAGATGGTGTGAATGTCACCTCACAACCTCGAACTGGTTCTCACGAGAATGTGAGGAGGGCATGTCACCCCAACCATTCTGCCCTCAACAGACGAGAAAATCGCACTGTTGAGAAAGGCAGAATAGCACGGAATCCTCGTAGACGTGAACCACAGGGAGCAAACCCTGACAGAGTGAATCAGACTACGTGTGGTAACCATGTGAGCTGGCGACAACCGGTACACCAGGAACCGGAAGTAGACATATGGAGGAGACGCGAGCCTCAACATTAATACGATGCGTCGCCAGAAAGGCAAAGAAACCCTGGGGGTAGAGTAATCCACATTCGGACTGGCCGCACAGATGACAATAGGGGTGAAACCTATGGTCGTCACGACGATTTTTCAGAGCACACCTCTGCACGGAACCCTTTTCGAGGATTCCAGGTGAAGGTTCCAAGAGTCGACATGCCAGTTTACACGGGGCATGCCGATGAAAAATCGCCTAGTGAATTTTTGCAAAGGTTAGACATGTACAGTTCCGGTCAAAAAAATCGCCCTTTTTCGTTATATCGAGGGTCGTAATAACAACCATGGAGAAAATCAGTTATCTCGAAAACTACTGGACGGATTTTCATGAAACAAAAATTGAACTGCTTATTAGATTATCAACTATATTTATACCCTTATTAAATACTACTTAACTGACTGCAAATAATTGTCCGAGCGAGAAAAACTTAATATCTGATGATATCTCGAAAACTAGTGGAACGATTTTCATGAAACAAAGACTGAATTGCAAATTATATTTTTCTGCTGAATATTACATGTCAAACGTATAGAAATATAGCATACATCATAACAAGTAATCCAGTATTTGTTTTATTCAATGCTATCCAGTAATTTATGAGAAGTGTTATTAGTTATCAGCTCGTGCTGCTCACTCGGCAAATTATATTTGGCTGCTTACCATCACATGTAATGCGTATAGTAATATAGCTGATATCATAATAAGCAGCCCAGTTTTTGTTTCATTCAATTCTGTCCAGGTGTTTTTGAGATATCAACATTTTCGTTCAGAGTCACACATACATTAATCTGCAACTTCTTCCGTATAACGAAGGCGTTTTTTTTGACCGGAACTGTACAGTACGTTTGTGCATTAGGCCTTGCAGATTCGTACGAGTTACGAACGATCATTCCCCTCGCCATGCAAGGTGAGGCCAAACAATGGTTCAGGGTTTTCGGACCTTTTTGGACTTGGGAAGCGTTTGTGGAAGACTTTAATTTGGAATTTGAAGGTCCAAATTTTGAAGACAACCTAAAACGAGAATTGGAATTGAGGACTCAGGCTCCTGACGAACCTTTTTTTCAGTTATGCCCAAGCAATTAGTGGGTATTTTTACAGGTTGTGGCCTAAATCATCTGATTCAGATAAAATTAGGCACGTAATAGCAAATATGCACCCTGGTTATCGACAGCACCTTGAGGAGTTGACGGTTCGACACCCTCCGAGGATTAGTTAGAGAAAGAGCAAAGGTTAGTAGATTACTGGTTGCCCAGAGATCATACCGGCCGCCGCCCGACTCATCCCTGTCGGTAGAACCAAGGCTGGCTTGGCGGAGCTACGCACAGGTAGCGCAGGAAAGCCAACCTGGTAAAAATCAGGTGGTGTTTCGCGTCAGTCAAACTAACTCGAAGCCGACAACCGGGTTTCAAAGCGGAGAACACGTATCAATGGCCGCTTTAGACCAGAGAGGGTACAGAGCAGGTCGATACGGCACGGTACAGAATACCAGTGGTACTAGTAGTGCAAAGGCAGCCTCAAAGGCAGCAAATGTACAAAAGGCTACTGTTACAAAAGAGACTGGAAAACAACAACAAAAGTAACAGAAACCTTTTGATGTCATTTGTTGGACTTGTCAGGAAACCGGACACAGGTCAAATAGGTGTCCGAAAAAGCCAAAACACGTGGAAAACGGTCGTTAACCTGGTTAAACAAAGTTACGACCAGAAAAAACGTAGATTGGCGAGCAAAAGCAAGACTTTGGAGAGGCACGCTAAAACGTATTTTTGCACCAAATGTTCAGCTTTTCAAAGGTCTAGACGAGGAAACTAAAGGTGGCAATGTACCTTTAATTAATGTTAAAGTGGCAGGCACACCATTCTTAGCTTTGACCGACACAGGTGCCAGTTCAACAATCATTTCCGGTGCTACAGCACATACTTTGCAAGCAAAGGGCGTAAAGTGGTGCAGGGAATTGTATCCAATTTATCTTGGCTGCCGGAAAAATCCAAGGTGACGGGTACATGAGATCGAAGATCAGGTGGCCTGGTGGTTATAGTACTCAGCAAACTTTTTTAATCTTGGAAAACGCAGCTGATTCTGTAATTCTAGGAAGGGACATCATGGCTAAAACAGTACTTGTACCAGACATTAAACAAGATGGCTGGCGCATTGGTTCTGAAGAGCAGGAAACAATCCCTTTTGCTAAAGTTGGGCAGACGAATACTGAACAACTAAAGCAACTTGATGTAAGTTTGTAGAAAGATCAGCGTGCTAGGGATGATGAAATCTTAGAGAAAAAAATCCAAGAAGCTCACTGTTCTAATGCACAACGCAAGCAGCTTAGAAGGTGTTTAAACAAATATAAACATGTTTTAACATCAAAACGAGGCAGCACACATCCCTACGGACACAAGATTGAAATGGAACCGGGAACACGACCAATTCGGTTACCACTTCCACCAGTAAACAAGGAGACTAGAGCTATCATTGAATCACAAATGCTGGAATGGATTCGGGATGATGTCATTGAGCGTTCAGTGTCACCTTGGAGAGCTGTGCCTTGCCTTGCCCCGAAAAAGGATGAGGAGGGGGCTAAACGATTCTGCATAGATTACAAGCTCGCGAACGCCAAGACTATAAAAGACTCGCAGCCGACCTCGAATGCTAGCCAGGTTTCAGCATTCTGAAATCAGGGTTCCCTGATATGAAATCAGGGTTCTTGCAAATCGGAATGGAAGCTGATAGCAAGAAGTACACCTGTTTTCGTTGCCATATGAGGCGTGGCAGTTTTTAAAAAAATGCCATAATGGGCCTGCATCATTCTCGAGGGTCATGGATCTGGCTCTGGGGGATGCTATGTACTCCCACACGATGTGCTACGTTGACGATTTGATAATCTACTCAATGGATTACGAATCCCATCTGTTGCACATCGCAGATGTACTGGATAGGCTAGAAAAAGTTGGCATGACAGTAAATCTAAAAAAGACACACTTTTGTGCAAAGGAAATTTCCTATCTTGGGCACTTGATACGTCCCCAAGAGATGTCACCCTTACCAGAAAAGATACAGGTGATAAAGGATTTTCCAGAGCCTTACAACTTAGGCCCGTATTCTGAACGCTGACTAAAACGCGTACTTGACTAGAAATGACCTCACACCTATTTAGTTCCATTCACCACCAGAACCTCTTTTGGATACATTTGGAAGATATCGGGTGGTGAATGGCACTTAATAGGTGTGACGTCATTTCAAGTCAAACGACGTCACATCTATTAATTGCCAAATGTATCCAAAAGAAGTTCTGGTGGTGAATGGCACTAAATAGATGTGACGTCATTTCAAGTCAAGTACGAGTTTTAATCAGCGTTCAGAATACGGGCCTTAAAGTCGCTTCGACGTTTTTTAGGAATGATGGGCTTCTATAAGGCTTACATCAGAGACTTTCACGTCAAAGCGCAAAATCTTTATCAGTAGTTAAAGGGTGACGCTGTCTGGGAGTGGAAACAAACACACTCAGACACAGTGCAACAATTAAAAGACAGTTTAGCAAATTGTGTTTTAGTACTACCAGACCTAGACAAGCGTTTTGAAATTTCCACAGATGCGTCGGGAGCAGGTTTTGGGTGCGTCATCTCGCAGCACGTCGAAGGATGTGGGCTCGTAGCAATAGTTTTAACTGGCAGGAAACTGACAGATTGTGAAAAAAAACACTGCATGTCTGAGCAAGAAATGGGTGCAGTGATGTATGCCGTCAGGAAATTTCGGCCTTACATTGAAAACGCCCCTTTTCTGATCGAGACAGACCACCATAGTGCGTTGTCGTTCTTGAAGTCCTTGAAATAGCCTTCAGGAAGACTGGCAAGATGGATTCTTGAACTTCAGAGAATGGATTTTGAAATCCGTTACAAGAAAGGTTCCTTAAACCAAGTGGCAGATGCAATCTCTAGGATGTATGAGGACGGACCTAAAGGTCCCATACTGAACATAGATTGTAAGGTGGAACGAGTAAAGGTAACTGAGAGACCCAACGGATTTCCAAGTCTGGATGATATCCGTAAGGAGCAGGTTGGTGATCCTTGGTTATTTTGCCATATTACCAAGCTAGGTAATGTAGCTAAAATGCATTTAGCTGTGGACGGAGACAGCACCAAGCCTGGGAAATGCTGTCTGCGTGAAGGGATCTTATGTAAAGCCTATGTTTCACGTAACGTTCGTGATGTGGTTGAAGGTAATACATGTTTCAAAGCATTTTTACCGAAGTCACTACGTCACAACGCAATTGCTGCAATTCATGCGTCACCTTTGGGCGGCCATTTTGGAATGTTAAAAACTCTGAAAAGGATGCAAGAATTGGTGGGATGGATTGGCATGAGGAAGGATATTGTAGAGTTCGTTCGCAGCTGTGAGAAGTGTCAGACTTGCAAAACTGAAACTTCGAAACCTGCAGGGCTCCTGACCACAATGGATCCTCCCAATGCACCTTTGGTTCGTGTATCCGTTGACCTTTTGGGGCAGCTACCAACAACCCCAAGAGGGCGGCGCAGGATACTCGTAGTCCTAGACGAATTCAGTTGGCCTGAACTGTATGCTTTCAGGACGGTTAAAGCTAAGCAAGTTGCTGAATGCGTCAAAGATGTTGTCTTAAAATGGGTTTTTTTCTCGTATTTTATCTGACAACGGACCTTGCTTCATAGCTCAAATTTGGAAAAGCCTGTGCAGAGACTGGGTAATTAAACCACAGTACCTTTCAGCCTTCAATCCAAGATCAAACCTGGTCAAGAGACATAACAAAATAATAAAACACATGTTACGTTGTTTCACGTCTACCCACCGGGAATGGGATTCACATTTGCAGGAATTCGCTGTTGCAATGCGAAGTTCTGTGTCCGAATCTAGTAAATTTACACCCAGTGTATTGAAGATCGGACGAAATCCGACTGGTCCGTGGGGTCTTGAGCTGTCTCAACTAACGACGAGACAGCTCCCCGCAAAAACACGTGACTTGGACGAGGTTCAAATGCAACTCGTGTGGCGTTTTTCTAAGATGTATAAACTGGCGAAACAGTCTGTGAACGCGTCTAGGGCACAGAAAAAGGTCTACTTTGACAAACGGCATAGGCCTCTTACATTACAAGTAGGACAATTTGTCGTTCGCCGCATACACACACTCAGTAATGCGGCACAGGGAGTAACTTCTGCTATCGTGCCAAAATGAACTGGGCCGTTTGTTATTTCGGTACAAAAATCCGAAAAAACATTCATGCTACGTGACGTTCGAGATGGGAGAGAAATCGGCCCTCTCAACATTTCACAGCTCAAGCCTTACTTTTTTTGCGGAGGGCACACCCCTACCAGTTGCGCCCACACCCTCAAAAAAGAAAGCTATTCCTAGAACACAAGAAATGGAATCATCAGTAAACTGCTACAAACCCGCTCATTCGTACAACCTGAGGAAAACGTAGAAAACGAGGGGGGGGGAGCATAAAAGTACTGATTTAACGGTTTTTTTTCTGTGTTAACGCACCTAGGCATGCAAGATTTTTATGTAATAATGCTGGATGGGTATGGATTACCACGCAATGATATATTTCCAGAGGCCAGGGAATTATTATTGCGGATGTAACATGCTAAAATATGGTCTAGAAGAGTCTATATCACGGCATGGGGGTCAGACACAGAATTCATGCACAAATACAGATTTAAATGTATTTTCGTCCAGATTCCACATTTTTTTGCAACAAATTTGGGGGGGGGGGGGGGGAGCGTAGGTTCCCCTTCTCCTTTAATCCAAAGCTACTTTTTGGGATAGGGAACGGGAGCAAAGGGCGATGGCCAATTTCACCTGGTCTTAAGGAAAAAAAACGGCGGAGTGGGGAAGTTGGATGTAGGTCGAATTTTCTCAAGTTTATAAACTCCACAATCGTTTTTTTATTCCTAAACGCAGACCCTACAATTTGTTTGCAGTAAAGGCATAGTCAACAACAAAAATTTCAATTACCTGACTTGTGAAGTCTGCTGCAATCCGGCCTGTGGCAAATCGGAAGTCGAAATAAAGGTGTTGTTGCTATTCGGAAATTGGAGACGATCGATGCATACGTAACTCCGGCTGTGTTAAAAACGGATCTGCAGGTAGGATATGATAGCTAGGATATGACATGATTGTGGACCTGTGGGAGAACGGCACTCTAACCTGGCTTAAATACTGGGTCAAACCGGGTCCCAAATCACACGCTGCAGTAGCAGCTCTACGGCAACTTCCGGTGCAAGTCTGAGAGGAGGAGAGAGGTGTGCGCTGCACAGCATCCAACCAAACATTGGCAGCGGATGGCAAAGAAAGAAGAACGTTTTTTTTTCAATCACATCGCATTAGAAGAGAAAAAACGAAAGATGGCTTCAGGTGGAAACAATCCAGGTTACAGCAGCTTCAAGGGGTCGCCACCACGTAAGAAGGAGGACAAGAGGGATGAGGGTCCACCACCACCTCCACCACCACCACCAGCGCGGCAGTGCAAGAAGGCAAAACATCAGCGAAAGCCAAGGCAGGTGTCAGAGGATACCAACCAGCAGAGGGTCCCCGATCCAATGCTCCGGAAAGGACCTCCAAAGATGGTAGAGGGAGATCATCAAGCAAGCGGCGCCGACAGTCCCTGGAACGTGGCGAAGGTAACAAGAGACATAGGGTGGCGGAGAAGACGACTCAGATGGCAACGGTGAGGACACAACACGTCGGGGCCCAGGTTTGGACCGGGGCCCAGGGTCGTAAATGTTTCTTTTCGAGGTCAACAGCTACGAAGTCGGAAGACCATTGGGTGCGTGAGTTGCAAGCCTATAAACTTCAGTTGGGTAAACCTGGCCACCATTCTGCTACTATAGTGAAGTTCCAATTCCACAACGATGCCTGGGAGCCGATGGAGACCCCGTGTGGAGTCCCATTTCCAAATCAACTACAGCGTCCACAGAGGGCACAACCGGTGCTGCAGCCCCTGAAATGTCGGGACAACCCAGAAATCCGGAAATCCGGAAGCCATTCCTTAACAAGCCAGGAGGGTAATCCATTGGATCAGCGAATTTTGGAATTAGCAGCGGCCCAAGATGGTGAAGTAGATGAACAATTTCTGCTTTGTTCGGAAGATCTTATGAATCTGGAGAGTTCGTTCGAGGAGGATCCTGCCAAGAAGGATAATTAGTATGTATCATACTGGAGAGAAGTCCTTAAAGCCCTTAAGTGCAGTGCAGTGAGGTGAACCCTAGAATGAAAAAAAAATGTAAGAACTTACCTGGATACTTACCTTGTGTGCGTGGAGAAAAGCCATTCAGTTGTGTGCAGTTGAACTCTGGTGTTAACCGGTAACAGTAGTGTTGGTGCAAAGCAATTCAGTGGAGGAAAATAAACTTTTGAACTTTTAGCTTCGACTTTTTTGTTCCGACTGATGCAAGCAATTTGAGTGTATTATGTGAGAATTTTATATGTGATATTAGCTATTGAGACTGGGCATTCAACAAAATTTTTACCCAGGAGGCTTTTATTTATTTGTGAAATTATGATTTCTTAGATTTTCTTAGACTTGGCTTTAGTTCCAAAGACGGAACTAACGTAGGGACGTATTGTAAATGTTTTTTGTTGTGTTTGTTGATATCAAAATAAATGACTTGAAGCTAACTTTATAAACCTTATTGCAGGCTGGAGGGTACTGAGTAATATCCCTTTGCCCTACGCAAAAACTTAGGGGGGGGGAGATGTAACATGCTATTTACGAATAGCAGGGGTCACCTTGTGTGAACGCACACGGTGCACCTTGCAGTTACATAAGCTGCTTGGCGTCCTGTCAACGTCCCTCTACACCGGAAGTTGGCCGAACACCAACAGCCGGGAACGAGGCTACTCTATTGTTCAAACCAGTCAGTGCCGGCTCCAACCTGTTAGCAGTTACGCAACGTAATGCCTCAGATGACTTCTATTATTCTGGCCCGTGTATAAATACGAGGACCTGGACCATAGGAAGCCACTTGGTGTGGGTCCGACGACTCGAAAGGTTGTCTCCCTGGACTCTGCTAGGATTAGACCAAGCTCCAACTTGAGTTTAAATGCCTAATACTTGTTCTCAGTGCGTAGTTCCCTAGCTATACAGTAAGGAGTAAATTGGGTTTGAGATTATTCTTGGATTCAATCATCTACTCCCTGAGTACGTCACAGATGCTGTCAAGATTACGGACTGGATACATCATGTTGAGGGCGCATGCTTTCAGGTTGGGGTGGGTTAACACGTCAACCTGTGCCTGAGGCACTGACACAGAAACCGTGTCACACTTTTTGTTTGTGCGTCACAGTTGGGGTGCTTATCGTGGGCACTCCATGCAAAACTGGGACGCGGATCTGGAAGAGGTTCTTGGTGTACCCCGCACATTTCTGCTACCGCTGTTCTTAGGCAAGTGCTATGCTTCTGTAAGTTGACCAGGCGTTTTAATTAGAAGGACTACAAGATGAGTATGTACGGGTTACTTTGCTCCGAATGGGCTTCGGTATGACTATCTGGACTAGGTTTAATTTTAGTGTTAAGGTTACAGTAGAGTGTACCGCTGTACAGGTTCTTTAGACTCAGAATAAATCTGAACCTAACATCAATTGTAATGGCTCGTGCTTGCTTAGTCTTCTGCCTGGTGCTCCCAACAATTAAGTGTTAACCCGAGAATTCATTCCGCCACGAACCCTCCAGCACCCCAACATCCAAAGGTAATTTCGGCGATCATAACTAGGGCCGTCACACCTTTAACTGCCGACATAATGGAGCGGGCTGCGCTTTCTTTGCTGTTGGGCTAAAATGGGTCGGCTTTTGAAAGTTGTAATAACATTCAACCAGGAGAAGGCTGCCAGAGTAGCTAGGCCAAATTCCCCAGTAAAATTAAAAAAATTGCCTTGTAATTTCTAAACAATAAGAGACAGCTGCTTGGGGTTTGAACCATTGGAAAGCTGGTGAAAAAACCCTTCAAACGTCAAAATCGGTCGACGAGAAGTGAAAATATCTACAGTTTGGTTTATTACCGATCTATCTGGATTTTATCTGCCGTTCCCGATTTCTACCGATATGGCAAATGTCGGTAAGGCATTCTGAATCGGTAATCGGGATCAGTGTAGCCTTAAAAAATATGCTCTTAGTTGCTTACAGTTAACAGGCACATGTCTGCCAGTGAGGCGAGAATGATGATTTTATGCAGGGCCATGACCCGAAACCTTACGCCGCCTGTTTATCATCAACAATCAATCTTTGAACAATAGGATGCCTTTAACAATTAGAAACGGCTCGCTGTTTCGTTGTTTGGATTTTGGCTCTTGCCTATTGGCCCATTTTGTCATTTTCCTTAATTCCAAATTAATGGCTTTAAATTTTACGAATATCAAAAATAAATTACTCGATAACTTAAGCCGAACAAAACAGTGCCATGTATTATTCCTCTGTTAAATTTATTAAAATTGGACTCTAATTTGACCTAACCTTATAAAAAGCTTACGTAATAAAACAATATTCCCGTAATTTGGGGTAAAAATTCTGATGTGATTTGAAAACCGCCACTTAACAGATTCCCCTACTTAACAGATCCCCTACTTTTACTACCTTGAACGCGATGCACAACGCCACCGTGTGTCATCCTTTTTCCAGTGATCAGGCGTCACCAAGAGGATTGAACACCGCCTTCTTGAAATGGTGTTGTCTGTCCCAGCCTTAAGACACGAATGCCCAGTGCGCAGACGGGCTGTCTTACCAGCCTCGTCAATAGACAACGCCGCCAAAACACGTGGGGGGGAGGTTTAGTGTCCAGGATTTATCGCATAAAGGGTCCGTCCAGACTGTCCACTAGACCAGGCAGATCTCCACTGTCAGTCAAACCACGCATCAGCGATAACTCACAGATCCTTAGTATAGCAGTGCATGCCACAGCCACCACCCAACTATTAGACTGGCTACCCGCACGAGCAAGCTCATCCGCCCTCTCATTGCCATGCTGGCCAGAATGACCAGCAACCCACGCCAGGGAAACAAGCCCAAACAACTAATACCTAAGCAAGAATCATTGCCGAAAATAACCAAGTGTAAAGCTTCAATAAAGCCTGGCCACCATAAACGTAAAGAAACCACCAAATGACCTGCTGTCACGGCATATATCTGGCTTGCGGAACTCCTCCATACTAAATATAAGTTGCATTGTTATTGGAAAATAACAAATTCCATCAGACCCATCAACAAACAACATTAGAAAATAAATACCAATTCGTTTGATGCTTAATGTAAGGTTGAACTGATCCAAAGTCAAAACAGCAAAGGAACTAATAAACTTTCCTGTTAGGCTTCGTATACTGCAGTGTTGTGTACTGTTTAGTCCACGTGAAACCTTACTGCTGTAGTTAAATGTTTTTACCATTTTATCTGAAATGTGCAATTTCTGTAGAATTAATACTTGGCTCCTTTCAACGAGTAATTAGTTACTCCTAGTTTGATTTTAAAATAAGCATTTGACCTTCTTTACAACACCGAAAATGTTGTAAAGTCCAGAAGTAAATCTTCAGCATTGTAACAACCAAAAAATGTAAAGAATTCCAGAACATCATAAATAACAAAAAAATCACGGTAGGTACAGCTACCAAAAGTCCTGATATCTAAACCAAAAAACAATAAATTGTAAGCGAAAAAACCGCCAAGTTTCAGCCATTGAACGTCTGTGATATCAAAAACGAGCCAAGTATCCACTCATCAGACATACAACGCAACTTTAAAACTTGGTGCATGGCAAGCCTTTCGTTTGGAAGACCCAACATGCACAACCAGCATCAAAATAAGCGCTAATTCATTGTTGTTGTTCTTGTTGCTGTTTCATTATTGTTCCTTTCCTTCCTCCCCTACTTCGTGCATCAGGCTGTCTTCTTCTTCTTGGTCTCTGTCCCTCATTCAATCGAGCCATGCTGTGGCATGCTGTGATGTATGGTGGGAGAGTTGTGGGCGAGTTGTGGGAGAGTTGTGGGAGAGTTGTGGGAGAGTTGTGTTGTGTGGTGCTTCTAGTGTCTTCGGTTTGTAAGGCTTGTTTTATTAACTGTAAGTTAGCTTGTAAGTAGGATAGACTGAGCGCATGGCTTGAAGGCCGCATCTTTGTTCTTGGCTCAATAAAGAATCTAATCTAATCTATCTAATCGAAGCGAAATAACAACATCAAAGTTGAAACGATCAATCGGGCACTCCGACGATGATCAATCAACTCTCGGTTAAGAAAAACTATTTGCGAACTGCAAAACTCAATAGCAAATCGCGAAGATTCCCATCTTCGTACTGTCAAGAAGGGTTCACAAATAATACTGCGTTATACACCACACTAAAAGCTATAGTTTACAATACAGCATGCTAGTCTGCAATAGTTCAACAAAACGCCACCATCTGAGTTGTAAAACTTTATTGGAAATTGATTCAAACAAAAGATATTGTAACAAAAAATCTTTAACAATATTTCGATAAAGTTCACTGTATATTTATTCGAAAAAATAAGATATTGCCGAACTATTCAAGTAAAAAAAAAAAAACAGGATAGCAATGCGCCAAGTCTTAAAGTTGCGTTGTATTTCTGATGAGAGGGAACTTGGCTCGTTTTAGATATCACAGACGTTCAATGGCTGAAACTTGGCGGGTTTTTTGCTTACAATTTATTGTTTTTGGTTTAGATTTTTTTTCTGAAATATTAGCCCTTCACGGTACCATTCATGAAAAAAAATGAATTATAAATTTGCAATAGACAGTATACAATACACAATGACATTAGAACTGGGCAATGATGTCCACAGCCCGAAGGTCCAATTTGAAACCTGGCCAGCCAAACGGACACTTGAGCTTATCATTTTAATTAAGAAGATAATTCGGCTAGTGGATCAAAGAGGTCCATGGGATTTAAAAGTCGATTTTCTCCCATACGCCGATGTATAAGGTGTGAATTTTAGAAATTCACTAATTAAGCTAACAACAAAAAGCGACTTATCAGAGGTACAATAGGTCATGCTGAATTCTTTACAATCGGGTAAACGAAAATGTACTTTGACAAAGGAAACGATGGTACACAACTGCGGTTACATGATTCTTCCTTGTGCGCTTTAATCAGCAAAGGGTTTTGTTAAGTATACAGGGTTCATACTCATATCTGAAAATGAGTAATCTTGACTATCCTAGATTTTCCCTGACTTGGTCAGGGATATTTGAAAAAAAAAATAAGTCAGGGAAAAATTAGGGGTAGGGAAACAAAAAACACCTGTACCTTTTTTTTTTTTTAAGCTACACAGAGTCAGGCTTAGTGTAAAAAAAAACAAGTCAGGCTTTTTCTGTCACACAGCTCACTCTGCTGGCCTGGCATAATAACTACATTTGGACGGCAGCTGCAAATTTGTCTCAAGTTGTTTTAAATTAAAAAGTAGGACTAGGTAGTAGCAAAGCGAGTGGAACCTACGAAACCAAACGGTTCATTCTAAAAATGAAATTCTAAAAAAGAAAAAAAAGGTTCATAAATAAACGATTAAAAAAATACAGTTCATTCTAAAAACGAATATCCCTGACTATCACTGACTTTTCACCAATTTTCCATTTTTTCTATGACTTTCTCTGACTGTTTTTCTTATCCCTGACTATCCATGATATTCCCTGACTTTCCGGGTCGGTATGAACCTTGAAGTATTTCTTACGTTTGCTTTTTTTTCCCCGCAGGTACCTCTGACCCCCCTCCAGTAATTGATATTAAAGGTAAAGAACCCCTGAAGTTCAAGTACTCTGGAGTCTTTCTAGCAACTGGTCTTCGCGCCCGATACATCTGTAACTCATTTGGTGGTCGATTAGCTACCATCACGGATGACAGCACTATGAAGGATGTAACCGACTGGATAAATAATAATCAAGGTGCTATGCCAATAACTTTCTGGATAGGTAAGTTTTGCATGGGACAAGCTGCTCGTCAAACGCAAGTCTCGAATATGACGCAATCTTGACGTAAATAATCATTGGTCGTGTCATGTGCAAACATGGCAACGATTGCATTAAAATTATATTCACGAATAATGAGCAACACCGCTCCTGGAATATATAGGGAGTAACGAACAATAACTAATACGACTCACTCGAGCACATTTGGCGAGTTAGGTGATTCTCTCGACCTTTGAACCAGTACCCAATATCTATTTCGGCACCAGCAGCAGCAGCAATGGTGCTGAGCGTACGGTAGGAGATATAAAGCATTGCAGGAAAGCTTTTCAGCACATCGTGCTTCTCGAAGGGGCAGCTTCGACACTGCCTCGAGCCTTGTTTATTTCCACCAGCATTAACATGAACATAGCTGGATGAATATAATAGAAGCGATTATCAAAAAGTGGGGATCATTAGCCGTGAGGGAAGGGGAGGGGGTGATTTCAGTCACATGATAGCACTGATATTTCAGGCCAGCATGAACCTGAGCATGAAAGAATATAATGGAAGATCATTAGAAACATGGGAGTATTAGCAGTGGGGGGGTCTGAGTCAAAGGATGTGTTGATTGAGTGAGCAAAGCGAACGAAAATCGGCATTTATCAGCCATAGTGCACAACAATTTGGAGAAATAGTACTTAATTCGGTCTAACATGGAAAAAACAAACGAGCTCCCATACCACCTCACCAGCGTTGCAAACCGTCCATTCAACATCACCCCAGCTACTATCGAGAATAAAAAAAAATTGACTGTTGCCTAGGCTCGAACCAGCATCAGAACTTTTCAGATTTATGCACTAAACGATTTGCCGACTGAGCCGTCTTGCCAGAAAAACCAATTGACTTAAAAATTCATAAGGTGTGCACATTTTTGCAGTGCAAAAAATCGCTGAGTTGGTCTATTCCCATGAAACATTGGGTCAGAAACTTAATACTGTCCAACACTCCTCACTCTTACAGAACTCTTTATACGCTCTTGGGTTTCTTACTGTTTTCATCTCAGAGTTTGACTCTGCCTTGTCGGCCACTCCATATATTGTCTCGTAAAAGGTGGAGGCGGGGCGCGCCCCCCCCAAAGCAGTGAAAAGTGGTGATTGGGCGCCATTCATGCGGCTTGGGAGTGAATGGTGGCAATCATGCTAGGCAGTAGAGCGTTTGGAACGTACACACAAAAGCAGAAAATGTTGCGTGACACAGTTACAGAAATAAACTACTGCGCCTACCTAAAATCTGAAACATAATCTTAGCTAGAAATTTCCTTGGCCTTCATCTTCACAAAGACCACTTTTTCGATTGGTCTAGCCATTCCGGAATTACGGGAATAATAATAACTTTAATCGGAGCCTTGGCCCGAGGCCATGCGCTCTCTCTATTACAGCAACTGACACATCACATCATACAACCAGCGTTACATCATGTATACCGACTACATCCTCTCCTTTGCGCGAACTGTCTACATAGCTTATCTTTGACGCGCTCCCAGCCATAGCCATGGCGCCAGAAGGAGAGAGAGACAATTTTGGTTAGGCAATCCCATCGGAAATTACAATCGACATGAGCACGAGACATCACAGGGCCCTTCTCTTCCCGAAAATACCAGGAGTGGGTGAGGCCATATTCGAGCCCAGGACTCTGGCACACAAGACGGTCATGCTAACCATTGGGCCACCTTGCCCCATTCTGTCTACATAGCAGTACCGTCGGCTTTATGCCTTGCCATCCACTGTGTACAATGTTCGATACTGCCTCCAGCCTGCTGAGTTAGCCTGATCCCTGCGCCATGAACGGTCCCCACTGTCTTCAATCAGTTTGACTGAGAACAGTATCTGATTGTCTAGGGAATACACCGGTTCAGGAATACTTTGGGTTGAGACATGTGAACCCCTGTTACATCTCAGGGCAGATGAAAAGCTTGTCACACTGTGCGTACGTAATATCAGTAGAGGTATAGGCAAGACCCAGTTGCAACCATTGTTTTAACCATTGTAATTAGGACTTATCGGCTCAATAAAATATCAATCAATCAATTAGGGAACAATGCCACTCAGCAAACTCCAGATCCATTCTTCGTGCACGTGTTATGTCTTTGCTAAAAAGTTGGTTGTTGAAGGGTGGATAGTATTATTGTAATAGCATCTAGTATGAGGCACATGGCTGTGGGTCACGGCCTTGGCAATAAATTGAATTGAAAGAAGGGTGTCGGTGCAAAGCTGATTGGAGCTATAGTTGCACTTTTAGGTGCCCGCACGTTTGTCACTCAAGTTAACGGTTTCTGGTCTTCAGAAACCTGTTCCGATCTTGAACTCCCACAAGGGAGCTACTTGAGCCCTGTTCTTTTTGCTGTCACGAGCAATGACATCCATGTTAAACTCGGCATTTCTTCTAACATTGTGTGTTATGCTGACGATGTGGTGATGTGGTTGCGGGAGACGATCTTGGGGTGATGTTCGAGTGTGCACAAGAGGCACTCAACAGGATTATCAAGGGCCTTGGTGACAGAGGTCTTTTTCTTGCTCCGGCAAAAACTGAGGTGGTGCTGTTCTCTCTCTTTATAGTCGTTCAGAGGTCTCAAATCTCAGTAACGGTGGGTGGTACTGTTATTTGCCCGAAGCCTTCGGTCAAATATCTTGGTGTCGTTCTGAACTCTGGTCTTGATTGGAATCCACACGTCAGCCAGTTGAAGTTTAAGGTGCAAGCTCGTGCCTCTGTTCTTAAAGCTCTTGTTGGGATCACATTGGCGAGGAAAGGGACTGTGTTAGCCACATATAGAACCTAAGTTAGGTCTGTCCTCGACTATCATCTACCTTTTCTGCGTGTCACTGAGCGTCATGTACGAACATTGCAAGCAGCTGTCAATGAGTACCTCCGCATTATTTCCAGTTGGCTAATCTCAATACCAGTACAAGCTTTGTGGGTCGAGCGCAATGAGCCCCCACTTTTGTGTCGTGTGATTGAACTGCTTGCTGTCCTTTGCATGAGAAATGTGTGCAGGGGCCCCACGGATCCTGTCGGTAGGATCCTACTGGACTACAGGCTCATGAGTGAGAAGGCACGTTGTATTCTCGGCGTTGCAGGACGTGGTGTGACCACGCATCATCATGCCTCGCAGCACCATCCTTTTGACGTGGCGTGTGCCCGTCCGTTAAGCCCCTGGTTGTGGTGTCCAGGCGTTTCCGGACCCCTTGAACATGCCTATGCTGAGTATGATATTTACTGTGATACGTCGTGTTACACGGGTATTAGGTGTAGGGGAATAGGGGAATAGGTGTAGTCATCCCACCTCTGAAAGTAAGAGTCAAGCGGCATCGAGTGCTGTGATTTCCAGCACTGTGTGCGAGCTGGCAGTCATTTCGGTTGGTCTCGAGACTGCACTTGATCTCTGTCTCCCTTCGCTTACTATCCTGACTGACTCAATGTCTAGCATATGGAAGTTGCAGGGCTCGTGGGGGTCGTTAGATGTCAATGACCCCCTCGTTTACACTGTCAGCTGGAAGTTTTGGACAGCCATGCAGTGTAGTACGGTGGCCTTGAAATGGGTGAAAGCTCACGATGCTGACCACGGTAATGAACAGGCTGACGGACTTGTGAAGGATGCGGCCCTACTGGGTGCTGCTGATGTGATGCTGGAGCTTTCAGTTCGTTCACGGCGTCTTGCACTTCAGAAGCACTTTCTGTAAGTTTGGCAGGAGGAGTGGTCCTCTGTGCAGGCAGGTTAGACTTTTTATTGAATAAATCTGACCTGCAGCATGCGATCAACTTTGGATGACCTGCGCTTTTGGGAAGCACGGCTGCTCTGGAGGCTTCATACTGGCCATTCGCTTCTACGAGCCCATCAATGCAGATCTGGGTGGGTTGACTCGCCCATCTGTCCTGTGTGCGGGCTTGAAGTTAAACCCCAGAACATTTCCTCATCATCTGCAAGCGATATGCGCTGCAGCGACAGAAAATATCAACGTGGATCAACGAGTGCCCAACGGTTCACGAGCTACTATCACTTACCTATGGGAGGCTCCCAGTACCTAGCGTTCCCTGGCTAGGTATTGTGTAGACACTAAAACTGATCTATGACCTTCACACTCCACGAGTTTCCATACTGACTGTTGCGCGAGTTGTGGGCTGTAGCCCTGTGCATAGGGAAGAGTGTTACGTTGCTAGGGCTTCCTATGTTTGTTGGCTTGTACGTGGTAGAGTGGAGATGAAAACATAGTGTGCAGTGAGGATGAAGATGAGTGGATTCAGCTGAAGACGAGTGGATTCAGCTGAAGACGAGTGGATTCAACTGTTCCTCCTGTTGGGTAGGGCCATGTCGCGGTCCAGTGTGCCAGTTTCCTCGTGATAGTGGAGTAGTGCTTCTATCCTTCGGGGTGTGTGCTCAGTTTAGTAGTGTATGTTCGGCAGTGTGTTCTCCCATAGAATGTGTGTGTGTGTCATTGTGGATATGTGTGGAGATAGGAAGGCAAGGTGATGTTGCTGCTTATGGTCTTGTCCATGGTCGAGAGAAGTAGCTCATCTAGCGTCCTGTGCATGGGGCTGTGCGGAGCAAGGATGAGCATGGCGATTTGTGTGCAGTACAGGAGTGCCATCTGGGCAGCTGCGCATCTGTGGCGTATGTGCTGTGACAACTGGAGATGGTTTGATTCGTTTGGCACGATAGTTGTCGGTGGTTGAAAGTAGGTTGCGGATTGCAGTAGTTTGCTGTTGTTGTTTATAGCATTAGACCTGTATGGGGCGTAACACTTCGGTACAGGGCCCTGGTAAATAAATTGAAATTGAAAGAATCCATTTTCAGCTAAACGCATACGGATTTAATCCAAACTAATCTATGTTGCTCGAAATTGGCAGCTAGAAACAATAGAATGGCATATATTTCGTAGATGCAGGCTTTCAGAGCTGAGTTGAATTGTTTCAAAGCGAGTTTCAAAGTGACCAGCAGCAACAGACTGCATGCATAAATCTTTGTAGTGTAACACCATAGCCGTAAAAAAGGTACTCGGAATACAAACAAAAACGTCAAGTGTTCCGTGAAAAAGGGGGTTATATGATTGAAGTTTCACTTTACTTGTTAAAATATACACGGATAAAAATTCATGATATTTAATTGAAATAATCAAATGTACAATGTACAATGTACAATGTATTATGTGCTTTATGAATCATATATTGTACATTTTATTATTTCAGTTAAAAATTATCAATTTTTATGTCGTGTACATTTTAACAAGTAAAGTTAAACTTCAATCTTACAACCCCATTTTTTACGGCACATTTGACGTTTTTGTTTGTATTTTATTTATTTATGGCGGAGAAAACCGAGCGAAAATATGCCGTAAAAAAAAGGCTTATGTGATTGCAGTTTTACTTGATAAAATGTACACGGATAAAAATGTAGGATTTTGAATTTAAATAATCAAATGTACAATTGAGAAAATTCCATCTGTAAGTGCTGTTGCGCTTTAAGAATAATTTAATGCGTAAATTGGTTTTTGGTACGAATGAAATTTTTCTTAAAGCACAACAGCACTTAAACAGATGCAATTTTCTCAATTGTACATTTGATTATTTAAACTCACAATCCTAAATTTTCATCCGTGTACATTTCAACAAGTAAAGTAAAATTTCAATCATATAGCTCTTTTTGTTACGGCACACTTGACGTTTTTGTTTGTATTACACATTGTTCTTGCTGATTTATTTTTGACACAGATGTTGTCGATCATTTTGATACCAGTGATCACATCACTGTTGTTTTTTCCCTAAAACCATTCTAGTGTATGTGCAAATCCAACTTTAAAAGCTGAATGCAAACAAATTGATTATAAAATGTTGCATTTTTTTCCATGGTCAGTTCGAGTGGATAAAGCTCCCGATATTTTATGCGAGCTGTGGAATATTTCAAAAATGTCTTAAATGAGGCAATCTAATGTCTGCACTGTAAACTAAAATATACTAATTCATATGATTCAAAGAAATCCCTACTTCATATACGGAAATTAATGACTCGTAAATTACAGCTTTGGCACACGTAAAAAAATAGAACTAATGAAATCAAAACATTATACAACGAGCTTTGACATAGGCTTGTAAAGGCCATACAAATTTGGAGATAGAGAAAACATTATCATAAAAGAAGGTATGCCACTGTTACTATTCCAGTACTTCAATAAAGAGACAGAATTGCGAGGGCGGCACCACCATTATCTCATACATATAGTCCTGCGTGTAAGCAGCAAATTCTTTACGAAAACTGTATTTGTAAGGATAACACAATCTCCCGTGTACTTCATATCCACACCCATGAGAAACTTTTAGGAATGGGTGCCACCTGAAATCTTTCCAAAAACCAGCATGGCCGACATTTTGTTTTTTAAATGTGCGCCATACATTAACAAATTCAAAATTATACTAATGTACGTGAGTTTGGTGTCAATTGGTAGATTTTAAGGTCTACCGTATTAAAAAAAATGCTCTCCAAGATATCCAAGATGGCGGCCAAAATGATGGCAAAATTCAAGTGTTTTTCATAATCTTAAAATATACTTTCAAGATAGAGGCTGATTTGCATTAGTGCTTAAAAACGTGAGTTCGTTTGCAATGACTAGTAACTAGCAAACACCAGGTCAAATCCGTAGTGTAGTGTGTTCGTAATTAGGGGCTAAGCAGCGGCTATTTCTCTATGCTGTAAGTACTGAACTTCTATTCAATTCACCGTAAGTTACAATTTTAAAGTGATGCGGTAGCACTTCTAATTAAGATAGACCGGATATATTTTGAGCGCATTTATAATTTGTGAAACAAGCAGACTCCTAGTTAAGGCAGTTTTTTACCTGTGTTTGTATGTGAAGGTTTCTGTTTAGGTTAGTTCTAGTTCGTGGAAGTAATTACGTATTCATTTTGTGTATGTATTTTTATCTTTCAATTTTGTAGGTGTTCTGCTGTTTATGGCATCTGTTTTGTATGTGTTTGTGGGTTTATGTTTTGCGAATTGGAGTTCCAAGTACAGTTCGTTGCGTTCGAGTGAACTCTAATCCGTTTTTATTTGTGTACCTTCACAGCTGTGAGTATGGGGATACGAGCTTTAATGCTTTTTTTTTTCTAAACGGTGAAGCCCTTTTTTAATTCGACGTGTCACACGTCGAATTAATGTGGTTGTGGCCAAAAAACTGGGGTAGCCGATTTACTTCAGCGATATCTCCTTAAAAACCAGACATATTTGCTCAATTCTGATCCGACAAAATTCAAGTATGCGGATGGGTGAGTTGCAGTGCGCCAGCACACAAGGTATTATGCTGTAATTAATTTAGTTAGGCCGGTTTTAGTTCGCTAACCTCTAAAAAGGTCTCTGAGCGAAAAACCGTCGTCAAATAGTAGGCTACACGATCAGTGGCTGACGTCAGCGCTTCCTCAGCGTAAAGGTGTGCCCTAAACGCCCATCACACGAAAAATTGCGGCGTGTAACTGCGCATTTCGGCAAGTCAGCTCTTCAACATTGCGGGCGGTTAGAGGCTATCGTGTACGTCGAGATGGCTTAACTCGTATGGCGCAGAGCAACACAAAGTGAGTCATCACTTACCTTTGCGGTGATCTGGATGGTACACCGAATTTCTATGATTGAATCTGGACGGTACAATGAATGCGATGCTCGTATAAGACCTTTGCTGTTAATTACTGCGCCATCCTCGCTGCTTTTCGGGTGCAATATATTACAGCATTTTATCACGCGTATTTGTGGTGTTGTTTCCTATTGAACGAGTGAGCAAAGCGAATGATGTCCTGTTTTCAAAGTGGCGGACTGGCCAGAGGGAGGGAAGGGCGAGATATTCCTAATGGCCTCTGACTTTCAGATTTTTTTAAAATCCGTAACAGGAAGACTCGCGTAAGTTTTATTGGTTCGACATTAGTTTTAACCACAGATTTAAAATTACAAATAATAATAATAAAGATAATTATACAACGCTTGTAAAACAAGTACTTTGTATTGAGTAGCCTAACAAAAATTGGCCACATGAAATTGCAGTGTTATATTCAATGTGGACTTTGTCACAATTTTCGTGTGAATATTTTAACTTTTGTTAATACACCTAAAAAGTATAAATAATTTTAAAATAGTCAACCTGACGTACCCTCAGCGCAATATGATTTCTCCTACTCCCCCCCCCCCCACCAAATTACCTGCTGAATGTATGAAATATGGTGTTCGAAGATTTAAAAAATGTAAAAGTCTGATGAACAAGAACAACGAGTACCGGAAACTGTACAACAAAGAAGCTTTCAGTTTTTTTTTTTTGTAAGAATACCAATACCACCGTCCGATGAAAACTTATCTGGTCAGTGATTGCATCGTCGTACACAAGATTCTGCCTCATTTGCCGTATCGTAATAGCAAAAGTTACGAGACAATTTTTTTTAATATAATGTGCAATATAGTAGATATTCTTCAATACACCATGCATTCAGATATATTAATAGTGTCCTGTTGGTATGTCTGCCGTTCCAACTTCATACGTGAATTACAGATTTTTTGTATTCTACCATACGACACGTCGAATTACTAATGCAGTGTTAGTGCATCTTGTTTGTTCAATTGATTTGTTGGCTCTTTTCGCTTCCTTTTTATTGTAATTGCTACGGTCTTGTCTATCATGTGTCAACTGTCCATCGATTTTCGTTCGCGAAAAAACGGAACATTAGAAATGAATATTTATGTTCCGCCCAAGCTTTGTCCATGGCTATTATGTGATAACAAATAAATAAATAAATATACTAGCGTGCGTCGTGACTTAGCATGTGCCATCTCGATGGGTAATTGATTCTGCATAGTTGCAAGCAGATGCATTAACGTGGCAAACAGTCGCGGAAACAATTCAACTGGCTTCCCGAAGCCCGCATTAATACACAAGCCATTCAGTCAGGTCGGCTGCCAAATTTTAGTCTTAGTACCCTCAGGTTTAAAACTGGAACATTTAAGTGAAAACCAGGACCATTTCACTTTGGTTCTCAACATCGAGTTAACAGATTTATTTCAGAGCTGGAAGGCCGACAATGCAAACTCAAACAAGATATAACGACAATGTTACTTTCCCCGTGTTCAAGCGACGTTGCATCTTGTTCGAGAGAACTCTAATCAAATCTTTTATTTGCAATCTTGTTAAGGTAGTATGGCTGCGCGCCAGGGCCCTTAATAAATACACTCCCTCCTCTCCGCAGCCTGTCCAGTTTTTGAAAATTCTCGTGCGCAAACGAACTCTAATAAGCACTGTCGTCCTAATTAAGGCACTCTATAAGGTGTAAGTAAGCACATTTCATGTAATCGAGCGCGCGCTACCTGAATGAGGTGTACACCGAGCGCACATATCAAGTTTCATTTTTGTTATTCCCAGCAGTGAGTTTCCGGCAGTTTGCATTTGTGAAGATATTAGGATGTTTAACGCTCCCACGCGAAGTGCGGTCCGTCACAGTTCTGATTACACGCTGTCAGTGTGTAATCAGTAAGTAGCACTATGGCCATTCATCATGTTTTTCTTAGTAACATTACCAATTGTTGTGGTCGTGACTTGCATTTGTAATCAATAATTCTGTAACCACTATGCAATTTTTATTTTTTATTTTTTCCCCTTGGGAAAAACCTCTCCCACAAATTATTCATTAATTCAAATACTTTGTTGAAGCTGGAACCAGCAGTGGCGATGGCAGCATCTGGAAGTGGGAAGATCGCACAAAAATGGATATCGCACAAAAATGGAAAGCGCCTACATCAAACGAATCTTGTCTATATGTTGATAAGTCTGGCTACCAGTCTGACAGCTGCATTAGTATGAAGAAATTTGCCTGTGAATATGTAGGTATGTAAGTATACAACTTTTAACTTTTACCCTAGTTTCTTAGTACGGTAGACTTATCGTCGTGAGACTACGTCAAGAGAGACTATGAGGGTCTCTTAGTCTCATAGTCTCTTCATTTTAAGAGACTATGTATAAATTACATTAGTCACCGAGTGTGGTGGGTGGTGCTACGTCTCAGAATAGGAAAGTGGTACAAATTTACTCACAGCCAAAAAATTATTTTGTTCCTATTCTTTATGCTTGTTGTTGAAGTGGGATGACATTATAAACTGGGTAAAACTACACTAAAATTAGAAAAGATTCAGTAATCCTTTATTACGAGTTTACATTCCATTGATATGACGAGACTGGGACTAGAACCAACAAACTCCGAATCACAACTCAGACGCTCCAACCACCGACTCGCAGATGGTATAGAAGTGTCTGAGTTGTGATCCGAAGTTTGGTGGTTCGAAACCCAGGCAGGCATCTCAATGAATCATAGGTCAGTAATAAAGGCTTACCGAACCACAAACATTTTTAGAGGATGATTTCTGCTGCTGTGCTGTGGTCTCTTTACCTTTATATTATTTAGCAGTTTGTGCGTATTTATTGACCTGACTTTGACTTTGTAAAATTGGTTTGGGTGAAGTTTACATCTTACGCAACGGAAATTTTAGCTTTAACACGAGAGCCTGAGGTCAAATCACTAAATTAGTAACTGTGGTAGCAGTTACTTTAAGGTTTGACCTCAGTCCCTCAACCTTAATGAAAACTTTAATACTTAATATTTCCAACACAGTTTAATGTTTTTAAATCAAACTTGGTGTGTAGGCTTTAAAGGGACTCACGCTTCCCAAAATTTATTAAAATCCCTCGGACCGTATGGGAAATCTGAACTTCAGCTGGAATCGTGGCTAGTGTTCTTCGCCTTCTTCTTGGGGTTTATACATTTTCGTACGACACTTCTACAGCCTAAAACTATTTGCTGTTTAAAAATTGTTTAAGCAAGTTTTATAGATATAGCTTGCAGGTTGTGTTTTTCTAAAAATGAAGAAATTATTAAGGTATTTCAGGGACTCTGAAGACCAGATGGCACATCAAGTTAAGCGGTTCATACAAGTACTCAAAAACATAGGAATCTTAACCCAAAGAGAAATCGATGGGAGATTTCTGTGTAACGAAAAGTACGATGAAGTCAAGAAGTTTGCTGCCAAGGTAGGGCTAGAGGAATTAGACCTTCGGCTGTGACAGGAGGAAAAACATCTGAACCAGAAAGATGCCTAAAGGAGTGTAACAATGTGGTCAATATTGACAATACAAACAATGTAGAGTCATCCAACACAAGGGCAGCATGGCGTTGTTTTTGGAGGTGTCTACACCAGGTTGACGGCAACAGCTGAAGCAAACGTGATGCAAGAGTCAGAAGAGAATGAAGACGGAAGAAGCGAACGCCCGTATGGTGATGCGGCAAGGAGCAAGGTCATCGACACAGATAGGGGTGGTAATGGCACCGATGGTGGGGAGTTAAATTGGCTGATGTCTTTGCACAAAGGAAGCCTTGCTAACGTGAATATTCAAAGGTCACTAGTGATTATAGCCGATATGGTGGGATGGCCATATGCTATGGTGAATATCAAACAGGCGTTGGCGTCAGTGGTCGACCTAGAGCTGGTGAAAGGGCTGGCGTGGTTAAGGGCGAACAATGTTTTTCAAGTGCCATTCACAGATCTTGAAGCAAAGGAAATAGTGAAACGCCATGGAGTGCCTCGGGTAGGGGGACATGTAGCCATGGTCTACGATCTGCATGACCGATCCATACGTATCAAGATTCACTGGCTCCCTCTTGACATTGTCAATGCAGGCGTTACGAGTGCTTTTGTAAATTATGGAGAGGTGGTCAGTTTGGAGTATGAGCAACACACTGACGAAAACCTACAGCACTGCCATAACGGCATTATTTCCTTGGTGCTGCATCTCTTATGAAACTGGGTGTCGGGGAATTCCTCGCCCCCCCCCCCCGCGCATTTCAAGCCTATTCCCAGGTCCGTGCATACCCTGTGAGTGGTGCTATTCACGAATAAGCCTCCATGAAGCCTAAAATTTGCTCAAAGTGAGCATACCCACATATTCTGCCCGAACATCTTCTGTCGCACCTGTCATCTCCCAACGAACAGCCCGTGTGTGCACCTTGCCCCACCCAGGGATGAAGAACGAGTTATGGAGGATAAGACCAGGCAGGACGTGCCTCTGCGGGTTGGTACCAGTGTACAAGACACGTCCCCCCCTTCCCCAGGCAGTGGTCACGAGTGTGCGTCTTAAAACGCAGGAAGATCCTCGAGAGCTTTTGTTGTCTTTGGCCAGTTCTCCCCACATCCAAAGGTGGTGAGCACGAGCAGCAACAACCGTATTGCTTTGTTTTTGTGTGGCTCAGACAACATGCACCCTAAATCGAATGAGTCAGGGCCTATACCTGCACCCCCTGATGTGTGTTCCCAGCAAAATGACGAGCCTACTGAGGTAGCTGTTTGTGGTGTTGCAGATTGTTCCCAGTCTACACTCTACAGTGTTGGCTGGGGCTGTTGACCCAACTGTTAATGCCCCATTGGAAGAAGAAATTTCGTGCATTGGATTAGGAAATTGTGTATAGGCTGTGAATGTGGTGTGTCAGTCTGGTGACTGGGCAGACGAGGGAGAGGATATGGTGGGTTCCATGCATTGCTGTGGTGTTGTTGAAGATTGTGATGGAAAAGTAAGTGACTCGTGTGATGTTGGGGATGATCTGCTGATTTCGGGTGCAACTGTAAGTCTAGGGGCCCTGATCTAACCCGACTCACGTTCAGATGGTGTGTGAGAAAATGAGGGGAGCGAACAACAAAATTGAAGACATTGAGAAGCTTTGTTGCAGTGTAGATGTGCTGGGGATAGTGGAGTCTAAATTTCCTCAAGGTTTCCTCTAATCTCTCAAAATTTCCTCTAATCAAAGGGCACTATGGCATTGCAGGGTCGGAGATTCAGTTATTTTTTAGGGTGTCACTTCCATTCTCTATTGTCTCGTTCCCAGTGTGTGGGTGTGTTAACGCCTGTATTTTCCGGGTCTGGTGGGATTCTCGATGGGTCGCTCTTGGGACAGTGCACGTGGTTGGACAGTTTTCCGGGACTGAGTTGGAGGCATTGGTAGGTTCCATTCCTGGCCAGTAATCTTAGGAGGGGGGACTTTAATGTGCACAACACGCTTTGAGGTAATGCCTACTATGACACTCGAGGGTCGATTGTTGTTGAGTCCCTTGATCGTCTGCAGTTAAAGGTAGTCGGAGATGGTTGAATCACGATTATTAGGCGATACGAAATGCAGGGCATGCAAGAGTCTGTGTTGGGTCTTTTTCTTTGTTCATCAGAGCTTGTGTGGGGTTTTTCTTTTGCGTTACCATCTGATCTCGGGGGTAGTGGTCACATTCCCGTGGCCCTATCTAGTAGAGTTCATGTCCCCATAGCCCCTCCTGACCAGGTGACTGGTCAGTGCCCGCAGGTTGGGTCGGATGCTTTTGCAAAGTGGCTCGGTAAGTGGATTAAAAAGAGATGTCGTGCCCCCAGAAGCTCAAATAAGATGCGGTTGGTCTCGGTGTGATGGACCCCTACTTGTAGAATGGCAGTCGATGACAGCTGTGTAAGGCTTGGCAACGGTTCCTCAGGAATCGGTGCGATGCCAGGTAGTTCGAGTTTGTTCGGATTGCACTGAAAACCAGATTTATCCTACGTAGTAAGAAGGCTTCTTTTGGGAGCAGGCTTTGTTAGCGCGTCTCCCTTGGTGTTTCAATCTCGAAGGTTTGGGCAGTGGTGCACTCCAAGGATTTACGTCCTGCGGTGACTTGTGTTTTGGACCAAATGGGTGACGTTCTTCGTAGGGTCAGGCTGGCCAATGCAACTTTGCCTCTGTGAATGGGTCACCAAAGGACACCCCCCGACCCGGTGTGGTTGGATCGAATGCCTGTGCAACCAGGTCTTTGGAGTTGTCGGCTGCACTACAGGCATGTAAGACCGGTAGCACCACGGGTATTGATGGGATTTCGTATGCTGACCTGCTGGGTTTAGATGCAGTGGGCCACTCTGAACTACTTGACTTTAATCAGAGCATTCTCAATGGAGTGCCGGTCTCTTTGTCGTGGCTTTTCTCTATCTTTACTCCCATCTTGGGTAGGGTAAGTTGCGGTGTTCAATCACGAGTTACATGCCAATAACACTGCTCTCCTACCCTTGAAAAGTGTTTAAACGGCTCCTCATGAGAAGAGTGCAGTATCAATAGGAAAACTATGGCATGCTTGCATGGAGTGCAGTTTGGGTTCCGTAAGCAAGATGCAATTGTTATTTCTGAAGCCCAGCATCAGGGCGGCTTAAATCAACAACTGTTTGGCGGTGGTTGTCTTCCTTCATAATAAGGCAACATACAATATGGTTGACGTGGCATGGCTTGAGTTCTCATTGAGCAGTTTTGGTGTAAGTCAGGATTTTTTGAGGACTTTGATGGCTCGATGTGTGGCAGTTTGCGACTAGAGTGGACGAATCTTGGTCGAGCGTGTTGTCCACAGACGGGGCTTCCAGCAAAGGAGATGCCTCAGTCTGGCACTTTTCGCAGTGGCAATTAATGGCATCCTGGTGGAGCTGAGTTCCTCGGTGAGCGTTGTAGCCTATGCAGATAATGTCGCCGTGAGGCTGATGGGGAGGGATCTGCCTGACATCCTGAGAGTTTTGGAGGCCGCAATTGCGCGTGTAAAAATTTAAAGTAGTCAACCTTACACTCCCTCAGTGCAGTACGATTTCTCCTCCCCCCCCCCCCACCGCTAAATTTACTGCTGAATTTACTGAAAAAATATGGCGTTCACATATTTAAAAAATGTAAAAGTCTGATGAAAAAGAACGAGGCGACAGGAA
>JAHWFP010117572.1:16484-52741 GCA_023313725.1 Lithobius niger | reverse complement strand
TTAGGACAAGGATTTTTTTTTGGTAAAGTGCAGATTTTGTTTAGATTGGGGCTGAAAAATAAGTAAAAATTACTAGTTGGAACACGTGGCGCCCTCTGAAAACTCGTACTGGACTAATAGGGACAAATCTAACGTGTTTCAATAGGTACTTTTTACAAATTCTCCTCCCAAACCCTATAAATTCTTGGTACAACCTTTTGTAAAAATTAATGATTCGTTTTATAAAGTTAGAAGTAAACGATACCACAATTTTTAGGGTATGAGGACAATTTCTCTGTCGGTTTTCTGTTTGAATTGCCAGTGTCAGTATTGACCAACCTATACTATTTTAGATCCTGGTTGGCCATTCGCGCGTATTTTCGGAAAATGGATTGATCATGCCTGGTAAAATTTCTCTTCGAGCAGACGAATCAATATGGCTACCGTACCGCTCGCTTCATCGTTTTCCCAACGTGAAAAACGTTTGAATTTACAGGCTAGGAAGATTGTTTGGAATGTCTTCTAATACATCAAGGCTCTGTACTCAACACGGATGCTGAAACAACAAATTCAAGAGGACGGCATTGCCACTGACGTACTCGGAGAACGGTAAGACGTACCTAGTCAGTAGCAAAAACCGTACCGACAGCCAAGGTAGGGTTAGGCCTAACGTCGCAGACATTATGTACGCCAGACTCTCAATGCGTGTACAAGGTTCCACTCACCGCCAACATTAGTGCATACGCGTGACAGGCGATTGAAAACGATCATAAAATACAGATTTTCGAGTGGCCAACCAGAACCTAAAATAGTATAGGTTCTCTGTGTTAAAATCTCAACTTCAAGAACTATTATACCTCCGTCATGAGAAAGTTTGACAAAAATTGAAACCTGCATTGTTGTTCCATCCTGAACATCTACTTTGAACGTAGCAATGACACACATCAACAATGCCAAGTCCGAGTGCAGCACAGTCAACTATAAGTACAAGAAACCTATTTATTTATATTGACACACGTTAGTGTGTCGCCGCCAAGTAACAGTAGATCATCCCATTGTAGACATCCGATTGTTAAAAAATTTATTGTTAATGATAGAAAGGCGGCTCACTAGCAGACATGTGTCTGTTAACTGTAATCAACTGAAAGCATATTTTGGCATGTTGAGGATAAATCCCAATGCGACAGAAATGTTTCAAATTGTGGAAAATGTAAGGAAAGGGTCAGAGATTAAGAAAAACTAAAATTTAAAGGATGAGTGTCCACCAATCATAGAAAAAAAGATGCGTCAATAACGTTATTTTTATGTTACTGTCTAGCTAGCTAGCTAGCTAATAAGATTTTTCCCATGTTAAATCCCATAGACTTTTTGCTCACGGCTAGCGCAAAATTAAGAAGGCCTACGTACCTGAACTTTTGCACACGGATTCATGGTGATCTGAAGATGGTCCTTTTGTTGGTTTGGGGGTTGTAGGGATCAGGACAAATGCGTGGGAGGGTTTTTAAATTCGCCACCAGCGAATTTAAATTTCGTTTCTTTTCCAAGTTGCAACCAACGATTTCAAGCAACAATGTCTTGAACAATCAACACTAGTCTTTAGATTTATTGTAAAAGCCTGGACGAACTAAAAACTGAACTGTAACGAAGGACAATATAAGGAAACATTAACGTTGCCGTGGATTGCGTAAGAATAAAGGGAGGCACGTTAGATGATGGTTACGCAACAATACGAGCATCCACGAGCTAACGGGGTTATTGTTAATAACCCAAAAATAAAATGCTTCGCCTTCTGCTGTTTTAGTAACAGCGACCTTCGGGGGTTTCTGTATGACTAAATGTCTATGAAATCTTGAAAAGTTAAGGGGATGCACTGAGTGAGTGAGCAAAGCGTACGAAATCAGTGATTGTTACCCAGTGTGTCCCAAAATGGGATTGAAGCAACTTAAGCAAGTGAAGAGTGGTCATACAATAAATTAAGCCGTGGCAATTTTAAATTTTGCAATTTTAATCTAACGGCTAATTGGCAATTGTACTTCGGGAGCTTATCCCTCACGTTGCTGTTTCTGATGGGAATGGGTGCTATAACCTCTCTATTGATAAGTCGGAGCCGGACTCGTGACGGGTAGGAAAAATGCAGGGGCCGGGAGCAAAGACGGCGTGCGACAATCAAGTGCGGATAACAGTGGTGCGTCAGGAGTGGACAATGCTGCTGCTGTAGAAAAGACTGCGGTTGTTAATGAGGGAGTTTACAGGAGACGGGCAGTTCCTCTCGCATCAAAGTATGTTTCTTATGTGGCTGCTGCGGAAGTTGGTAGTGACCACGAATATACACAAGATCTGAGACCGTTGATTTGGGTCGTCACGGTGGAACTTTCGTGTGGCTGAAGAGGCTTTACATGGGCAGTCTGGCAAATTTCGTTGAGAAAGACTTTGAATTTTGTCACCGAACAGGCGGATAAGCCGTACTGTTCTATCCACTTGGCGTGATGCACTGGCGAAACTAGTGGGTCTGGATCGAGTGACGGGTCTGTGCTGGCTGCGTGTCAATAATATTTTCCAGGTCATGTTTGCCACGCCAGAAGCGAAGGAGGCTGTGAAGGGGGCCGGATCAGTAGACCTGAACGGGTACAGGGCGGAAATCTACGAGCTGCACGAGAGACTGGTTATAAATTCAATGGTCGACTCTCGATTGCAAAAAATAGAACATTTTGCCGGCCCTCAGTCTGGCCGGCTAAAAATGGTTTCTTTTTGCCTAAAACATACTTAACCTGGTAATTTTAGCATTACATTCCTCGAATGTGATGTTCCCCTGGAGGTTTCTTCTGGTTTGTAGACGCCTGCTTGCATATCCCACCGCGCATGCGCGGCACGGTCATCCCTTATAAAAGCGACAGCGCACATGCTATCGGCATTCATTTTACTCTCTATGTATCAGGCGGTGACTCGAGAGGAAAGGCAGGGCGGGAGCAAGGTTAAGTATGTTTTAGGCAAAAAGAAACCATTTTTAGCCGGCCAGGCTGAGAGCCGGCAAAATGTTCTTTCTTTATTGCCAAAACATCTTAACCTGGTAATTTTAGCATTACCAGTTGACCTCGTCAAAGTTGGTGGCGGGCACCGCCTGAACGAGCGCCCCGGGATGCAAGCAGGCTTTCCCCCATGAATTCTTTATCTGCAAGAGAAAAAATTCGCACTTTATTCAGAACAATTGGGCTTGACAGGAATTTGGTCTCTTTCGTAGGAGCTGGTGGCCCTGAAAAGGACCGTTGTTTGAGGGTCTTGCTTCTGGTTGGATGGAACTTGCTTCCCTCATGGATCTTGCTTCTGCTTCGTTCTGAGTGCTTAAGGGGGTTTGACCACGGTTCTGGCTGCGATGATTGGTCCCAGCCGATGTAGTCCGGATTCGTTCTTCGCCATGTCTCGTAGGTAGTGAGATGTGAAGGTGGATTGGTGGCGCCACGATGCTGCTGCCAAGATTTCTTCGATTGGGGTGGCATTGTGGTGGGCCCAAGATGCGGAGATAGCTCTTACTTCGTGTGCCGCTATTCTCATGCTCTTGCTCAATCCGTGTTTATCGTAAGCTGCTTCGATTGTTTTCTTGATCCAGCGTGACACCATGGCGGCTGTTGTTTCGCCGGTTTGGAGGTCCACTGGAAGGAAGTGTTGATTTCTGCCTCTCCGTATGTCTTCGTGTTGTGTGCGGGCTAGGTAGAAGCGGAGAGCTCTGACTGGGCAGAGGAGACGTTCAGGTTCGTCCCCAGTGAGGTTCGAGAGGTCAGCGAATGTGATGGGTTTCGAGGGCTCGGACGGTTTTTGAGTTTTGGCTCTGAAGGACGCTCTTGGGAAGAGTGTGACCGATGAGAAATTCGGGCCGAAGATGCAGTATGCCGGATTTGCTGAAACAGCTTGATTCTCGGAGCATCGTAGACTTGCTGCCAGTGTAACAAGGAAGACAGTTTTGCGGGTCATGAGGTGGAGTGAGCTGTCTTGCATGGGTTCATAGAAGTTCTCCATTAGTGATTGTAGGACAATGGCGAGGTCCCAGTCGGTGACGGAACGTCTTGTGGAAGGTCTATCATTTTCGTATGAGCGTAATAAGGCAGAAATTCGTTAGTCCTCTAGTAGGGCGGTGCGACCGGCGGCTTTGAAGACGGAGTTTAATGCAGATTGGTAGACGAGGATGGTGGAGCCTTTGAGTTTGTCGGTGCTGCACAGGTCACCGAAGAAGCTTAGGAGTTCGAGAAGAGAGGGGTTGAGTGGATTTGTATGTTTTGCGATACACCAATGAATCCACTTAGACCAGTCATACATGCTGTCATACATGCGGTTTGTTGATTCTCTGGTTGCTTTGGATGCGATGCGTTCAGCCTCTTCTTGATGAATGCAAGCCTTTTTGGGGAGTTTCATCATAGTAGCCACCCGTGTACGTTTAGGAGTGGGAGGTTTGGGTGCAGTTTTGTTCCTTTTTGTTGTGACAGAAGATCTGGTAGAAGAGGGAGACTTCTTGGAGTGTCGACTGCTAGGTTTAGGAGGAGCGGGAACCAGGCTGCAGACGCCCAGAGCGGGGCTATTAGTATGAATAGGCTCTGGCTTACTTCTATTTTCCGAAGTACTTGAGGAAGTAGTTTGAAGGGTGGAAATAGGTAGGCGAACAGGTTGTGCCATAGGAACGTGAGAGCGTCTACTGCTGTTGCTGAGTTGTCCGGAATCGGGCTGATGTAGTGGGGAAGTCTGGCATTGTGCCTCGTGGCGAATAGGTCCAGCATTGGTTTGTTCCAGATGTTGAAGAGAGATTCGCAGATGGATTTCTTGAGGCACCATTCGCCTGCTGGTGGTTTCTGGCGTGAGAGAGAATCGGCAATCACATTCCTGTTGCCTGGGATGTGGAGCGGTAGGAGGGTGATGTTGTGAGGGGTGCACAGATTGAAGATTTCTGTTGTTAAGTTGTGGAGCGATCTTGATTTCCTGACGTAGGTCAGGGCTGTTGTGTTGTCGGCCTGGATCTGTATGACCTTGTTTTTGATTAGCGAAAGGAAGTGCCGGAGGGCCAGAAGGATTGCACGTAGTTCCAGTCCGTTGATGTGGTCTTTGAGGGTGGCAGGCCACAGGCCGGAGATTTCCTGGTTGTCTAGGTGTGCTCCCCAGCCAGTGCTTGATGCATCCGTGAAGATTCGGTGGTCGGGTGGAGATTCCTGTAGAGGACCACCAGAGGAGGGATTCGAAGGGGAAGTCCTTGTTGAACGGGATCTGTCTGTCCGGATTGTTTTGGTTGATTGAGTGGTTGTCTATCCGGTAGTGATGGCAGGGTCTTACCATCCAACGCCCGTAAGGGACCAGGTTGGCCATTGCGTCCATCTTTCCGATGAGGGAGTTCAGTTCCCGGGCGGAGAAGCTTGGTTAGAGGCGGAAGAGACGGATGTGATGTAGGAGGTCTTCTATGCGTTCTGGAGACGGGGAGATTGATGCCGACTGTAGGTCGAATGTTTCTCCGAGGAACGTGAAGACTTGTTCTAGAAGGAGTCGTGACTTTGCTAGGTTTACGCCAAACCCCAGGCTGTTCAGCAAGTTGATGGTCTTGTCCCTGTTCAGTTCCAGTTGGGAGGGGTCTGGATTGTTGAGGGCCCAGTCGTCAAGATAGGCATTGGCCTGTATTTGGTGCTGGTGAAGGTTTGCCAAGATTGTTTTTAGGACTAGGGTGAAAATCCTTGGGGCTGCATTCAGGGCGAAGGGGAGGCAGTGGAATTCGAAGACTTTCAGGTCATAGACAAAACGAAAGTAGTGGGTGATTGCTGGATGGAGGGGAATGTGAAGGTAAGCGTCTTCCAAATTATGGTGACTGTACAGTCATTCTGCTTGAATGATTGGTGGATGGAGTCAAGGGTTTCCATTTTGAAGTGTTCGTTTTGGATGAACCTGTTGAGGGGTTTCATGTTGAAAATTAGGCGTAGGCCTCCTGATTTCTTTGGGCGGGTGAAGATCGAACTGTAAAAACCCGGGCCTGGGTTGGGGAGTTGTCGTATCGCCTCCTTCCGTAGCAGCTCGGATACTTCGTGCGACAAGGAAGCTGTCGTTTGGGGCGAGAAGTCCCATGGAGGGGATGGAGACAGCGGCGGTTGATGTAGGAACGACGGACGAAAGACTTGCTGTATTATCGACAGGATATCCAGATTGGTGGTTAATTTTTGCCAGGCCGGGAAAAAGTGTGGTAGTCTGGCCCCGACTGGGAGACCAGCTAGGTGCAGGGCGTCATTGTTGATTTTTCCGGTGCATTCTTCTACCCCCGGGGGATGAGATTCGGCTCCTTCGGTCGGGAGTAGCGGCGCGCTTCTGCTGACTTCGCTGTTGAGGGGTGGCAGTGTCGTCCGTGAAGCTGGAGGATGATGCCGTGTTCTTGTGCCAGTCGTCGGCGAGGCGGGGGTTGGCTTGTTTGTTCCTTGAGAACGGGCGGTTCGAGGGCATGGATTGTTTTTGCGGCCTTGGTTTCTTTGAGACGTCAAGATGAGGGGCAAGTGTCGGGATTAATCCCCGGAAGAAAGTTTCAGGCTCGTAGATCAGTTGTTTTCTGAGACGGTGTCGTGTGGAGAAGTTCAAGTTGTTTGCCGCCGACAGGGCGATGTCTCGGAGGAGGAGGGTGTTGTTGAACAGCGCTCTCGTCGCCCAGTTCATGGCGTGGTAGGTAGCGAAGTTGGCTTTCTGGAAGAGTTGGGCAATTAGGGACGGCAAGTTCTTGAGCTCATCTGGGGTGTTGTCGGACGACAGCTTCTTGCATAGAGCGTTGATGGCGGTATGGAGGACGTCTGCTTGGGAGGCCGCCCGTAGGCTTAGCCGTAGGCATTTGTCATTTTCGTACAGCACGAAGGTTGGGATGTCGGCTTTCTTGGGTATGGACAACGAAGTGCTGAAGTCCATCTTGATTTCGCTGCAAATGAATTCGCATTACGGGTAGGTTTCGAAATTGCGGGGGTTTGTAGCGCCGTCTCCAAAGGATCGGAAGAAGCAGTTCTCTCGGCCAGGACGTGGCGTAGGTGGTTCCGTGTCGAGAAGAAGGGGGTCACCATTGCCTAGAATTGAGCCTTTGTTGCGGAGTAGACACGTTAGGAGTGTCGTTGACTGGCCCAGGAGGCAGCGGGGCTTGGTGTCCTTGTCTCTCGAGGCAAATCCAAGGCCTGTCGTTAGACCATGGTTGATGACGGGGGCGTCCGATACCTTGGAGGGCTTGAACAGGAAGCAGTCCGGGACCGTCTTCACGACAGTCTTTAAAAGAGCTGCAAGCGACAGGGTGGCTTCGTCAGGAGTGTCGTCCGGGAACCTGATGCGCTTCTCGGCAGCAGGGGCGGGTGACATCGGGTGGTGCGACGGCAGTGTGTCGTCCGACTTGCGCTTGGGAGCCGAGGCCGGCAGGGGGAAAGCAGCACGCCTGTGCCCTTCGTGGCTTGAAGTCGATGCGACCCAGTCTTGGGTGCGGGATTTTCGTACCGATGAAGTGCATGAGGGAGGCGGCATCGGGTTGACTTGGAGGTGCCGAACAGTGTCGTGTACGATTTCTCGTACGACACTGCGGCTGATACTGAGGCCTATCCGGGAGGAGTTAGACGACAGGTCGAGTGGCGAGTTTCGGCCCGGAGAATGGGCGAGTGTCGCCCGGCGGAGGTTGCGCTTGGCGGCCCGGTAGGAGTCTTTGGCGGCTTGAAGGTCGTGGCGGAGGGATGACAGGTCCAACGGGGTGGGAGGAGTGGAGAGTCAGGCGATGCGATATCAGGATCAGGTGTGACATCGGCGGGTGTCGTGCGGCTAGGAGCAGGAGCGGCGAGGTCGAGGACGGATGCCCAGAGGCTGCCAAGATCGAAGTGAGCAAGAGCACGAGGATGAGCGTCAGACGAAGAATGGGCTTTCAAGGCGGTGGCCATCTTCGGTGAAGAATCCAATTTTCCAAACGACAGTCGGGGAACCGGGGAGCGAGTTGGCATGGAGACACCTCTGGCGGAAAATGAATGCCGATAGCGTGCGCGCTGTCGCTTTTATAAGGGAGGACCGCAAGCAGGTGGGATATGCAAGCAGGCGTCTACAAACCGGAAGAAACCTCCAGGGGAACATCACATTCGAGGAATGTAATGCTAAAATTACCAGGTTAAGATGTTTTGGCAATAAAGAAAATTGAATTTACTTCTCCTTCTACGATATTTACAAACATGAATTTTTACAACGAGGCATTGAACAAACAAATTTGCCCCACAAGCCGGCAAAAGCGTCTCCGCCGCTTGTAGCATCCTTTTGCGAGTGTCTGTCCTTTGGCGCCAAAACGTTCTAATGTAGTCTGTTTTTGCGCCACTCAATGGGATATAATTTTACACAAGAATGGAATGTCAGTTCTTATGGTAAACTTGTTGCTTGATTTGGCGTTCGATGGCTTGGCCAATGTTTCCAAATTCCCTGCTTCTCCAATGCGGTAATTACCCTTAATTGCAGGTAATTCGATAATGACTGTTATTAGTCGTTCAAATGAAACTCTACCGCCAAAGCTTACATGGTGCATGACTGGCTGCACTGGTTACCTCTGGAAACCACCGAGGAGGACGGCAGCAGTGCGTGGATGAATTATGGTGTCAGGATCAGCCATGAGTTGAGTACCACACTGCTGAGGGTCTGCGACATTACCATACAGGGGTTCACAGTGTCATTCTGAAGCTAAGGGACTCTGTGTTTTTTGATGCCATTCCGGATGTCATAGGGGTGAATGGGGTACCAGTGTTCTTGGTAGTGGCGGACAGGGCCCCACGCTGCCTGAAAAGCGGTTTGCGTGAACATGTCCACAGATTTTGCAATAATGTATTGTGGATAGCGGCGGTGGTGAAGGGCGCCTCCTGCGAGCATCTACAAAGCAGTGTGGAATGTGTGGCCCGACAAGATAAAGACGATGCGGCTAGTGGGATCGAAGCCTCAGCAAGTGCAGTTTTCACCCCCAATGACGTCGACTCTTACAGCGAAATTCTGGGTGCCACCGGGTGCAATGAAAAGGCTGAAAATGGTCAGAGTCAAGAGGTGGTGGTCGGTCCAGGGGTGGTCAATGCAGGGGGAAGGAAAGAGGTCCGAGAAACATCCCAGGCTGGCCACCTTTCATTGTGTGAACAAAATGAAAGTGGTGGACACCAGCGAACCAGTTGTGATCAACGTCGAAATTATCAGTGAGAGGAGTATGAACGTGAGTGTTGGTGCTTCGGTCCCGCACTGCTCTTAGGCCCCAGGAGGCATGGTGGACAGCTTGAAAGTGCTTCATGATGGAGTGGATGATGTCTTTATAGTAGGGAGCAATGTGGAAGTTAAATCTGACGGAGGTGACCAAGATGACATGGTTGTGGATGTGGGCGTTCTGTGGATTATGGTAATGGGCGTAATGTTGTAAGAGTGTTTTCTGTGGTTTGTGTGGATTAGTGCCGGAGTAGGCTTAAGTAGTTTTAGTTTTCTTAGATAGAGCGAATGCAGCAAGGTTGGGAGGCTCCAGTAGTTAAATAAATAAATAAAATGCCATATTATGTCGTAATTACATTGTTTTAAGCAGAGACTAAATGCTTAAGCACTTATTCGCTGCTAAATACAACAACATTATTTTAAGCATTTAATTTATCGTTTTAAGAGAATAAGTGCGAGAGTATTTACTCTCCTAGGAGAACGTTTACTTATCTAAGTGATTGTCATTTATATTTTTGTTCGATTCTAAACGTCAAAGGATTTTAGCGAGCGTTAACCGCACCCGGTCATCTGCCCGACGAAGCCCTAAGGCCCTCTGTATGCAGCACCCGGAATGGATTCCCAGGAGGTCACCCACCCAAGTACCAATCGGGGTCAATGCTGCTTAACTTCGGTGGTCCGACGAGAACCGGTGTTTCCAGCACTGCAAGGCTGCAGAAACGTCTACTAAACGTCTACTTCGGACGTAACAGCAACAGGCACCAAGAATGTCATGTCCGAATGCAGCAACAATCAAGTATAAGTTAAACCAAAACTAACAGATTTAATGCCATAAATCAGTTTTGGTTTAATCTGAAGAAAAACATAATGTGACTGCTGTGAGAATATACTAATTCTCAATCATCTTCGGAACGAATCAATCAATCTTTTCGTGCGAACTATCGTTGGAAAGGTAATTTAATTTCTAAGAAATACTGGAACAATGTGTACCGTAAATCTGTTAGTTTCTGCGTAATTTGAAGGAAAACACAGTATGACGTTTTAAAAATGGCCACCATACGATATACTAAATCGCGTGTATCTCCGGAGCTAATAGATCATTCTAAAAATGTAACCTATCGTTGGAAAGATATTAAACTTTGTTAAAAGAATTGCCAGAGTTTTGTTTGCCGTAGATATATTAGTTTTTGTTTAATATATAGAAAAACATATTACCATGTCATAAAAATTACCGCCATCGATATACTAATCTGTAGTATCTCCGGAACGAATATATCAGTATTATCTTGCGACCTATTGTTGGAAATATAATTTGCCAAAAGAACTGCAAACACAATGTATGCCGTAAGTCTCTTGTGTAATTTGAAGGAAAACATACCCATAATTATTCCCACTTTAAATGTGTAATTAAAGTTGGTTTTATTCTACATTTTGTTACTTATACTGTATGCACTTGTGCTGCAATTGATAATATAGATAATGACACAGCCTTTAGTACATCGGCGAACTCATTCCATGGAACAGGTATGCCTCATCTTTTACCCACTAGATGGTATGTCTGTAACAACCAGTCTCAACCTAAGACAATCGAAGAATAAAGCAGAATAGGCTTGCCCGAGTCCTCCACAAGTCTTCCTAGCATACCAATGATAAATTACACCAGCGAAGAAAAATAATTGATGCATCCGTGGAAATGATGGACTGGTCAGAATCTACCAGAAGCAAGGCTGACTACGAAGGTAAAGTGTTATTTTGGGTAGCCTTCCATTCCCGTCAAAACAACCAAGAAGGTTTCAAAGGCAACTCCAAATCAATTCTGCTCCCAGGATATGATGTGAATTCCTTATCCATGGTTTGCCGTGCCATGAACATTTTAATAAGTATTCTTAAGAATATTAATCCATCACAGACGCCAGTTTAAGGCCGATCAACCATCACAAAGCTACACATAGAAATGGCTGTAATTTCAATGATTGGCTGTGAGGCGTAACAGGTAAAGGCCTAACAGGTAGTGTCTAGAATGAAAACTTTGTTCAAGCCTTTGTTGCAACACCAGGAAGGGCAAACAGCATTCTGATGTCATCGCATGTAAAACAAAATAGGTACGCACATAAGGTTAGCATCGCAGGCCTTCATATTCTGAAGAATGAGGTTAGGGTAATGAAATTACAGTTCAGACAGTCGTTTAAGGAGAGGCAACAAGAATCGGCTGAATTGATATTTGGGATGGATGACAACTGCTGGGGTAACGTATCCTCTATAGACTTGCAAGTTTACTAAGAGAGGTACGAGATGTCATATTAAACAATAACTTTACTGTACACTTCCGTGTGCCTGTGAAGGCCACTGCTCAAGTGACTGTGAACAATACGTCACAGCCTTAATAATGTTCTGTTTCAAAAGAACCACACAGAAAGCCGCAGACCTTGCAGCCTTGCAGTGCTGGAAACACCGGTTCTCGTCAGATCCCCGAAGTTAAGCAGCATTGGGCTGGATTGATACTTGGGTGGGTGACCGCCTGGGAATCTGGCTGTTGCAGACATAGGGCCTTAGGGCTTCGGGCAGATGACCAGGAGTGGTTAACGCTCGTTAAAACCCTTTAACCCTTTTTTTTTAACCACACAGAAAGCAGCAGTAATTACATGTGCATTATCTTTTCCTTCACATTAAACCAAAAATAAAATATTTACGGGATACATTGTTCAGGCACTTCTTTTAGAAGCTTAAATTATTTTTCCAACGATCGGTCGCAAGACAAGAACTGATCAATTAGTTATTGAGATACACGAGGTTTAGTATATTGCATGATCGCCGTTTTGAGGACGTCTTAATGTGCTTTCCTTCAAATCACGCAGAAACTAATAGATCTACGGCGTACATTGTTCCGGAATTTCTTTTAGCAAATCAAATTACCTTTCCAACGATAGGATGCACGAAAAGATTGATCGATTAGTTACGGAGATAATTGAGAATTAGTATTTTATACAGCAGCCATATTATGTTTTTCTTCAGATTAAACCAAAACTAACAGATTTATGGCATGTATTGTTCAGACATTTCTTTTGTGTTTTGTGTTTTATGTTTTGTTTTACTTTAGCCTAGTTAGTAAGGTAGGGAGCGTACGATGGCAAATCAAGGCTCTGGAATAAAGAATTTGAATTTGAATTAGAAAATTAAATGATCTTTCCAACAATAGGTCGCACGATACAATTGATCAATTAGTTCCGAAGATAATAGAGATTTAGTACATCGCATAGTGGCCATTTTGATGATGTCATCACGGGTTTACGTCGTCACTTCCGGAGTGTCTCCCGGCGGATTTAGAAACTACAACATGTGAGCAGCTTGCACGTGCAATATGCAGCTTGTTGCCGGAACTGAAATGTTTTTGCACTAACAGAGTGGACTATCTTGGATGCCACAAAACACTCGCCTCGGAGGTTATTGTTGTACCTCTCGGAGGTGTGGAAAAGATAAGAAGTAAGTAAGGTGTGGAAATGCCGTATCTTGCTCACCATTGTTGCAAATCATCTTTATTAATAAAATCGAGTTGTCGCGTAGGATGGACGGCAACGAGACGGCCACAAGACGGCCTCGACAACTCGACAACTCACGCGACAACTCGATTTTATTAATAAAGATTATATAATCATCACAATTCTTACAATTAAACTGAACGTTTTTTTCTCAGTCTTGGTGGATGTCTTATGCGTTTGCAGCCGTGCCTAACAATTAAATGAACATTTTTCTTGGTTTTCAACATTCTTGGTGCACGTGTTATGTGCTACGCCTGTCAAATCAAACTTTCATCGCATTTTTTTTTTTTTGTTGATGGGTAAAATGAAAGAATCCATTAAATGCATAGTTTCAAACCAAATTAAGTTACGTTGTTAATGTGCATCATGAAACGATAGAAAATCTTATTTATTTCATAGATGCGAGCTTTCAGAGCTGATATGTTTCAAAGTAGGCAGCAACAATCACTGCATACGCGAGCATTCATACCTCTGTAAATAAACAAAATTACTTGCAAGAATTTGCGGTACACATCGCGTAATTTGGCATTGTTGACGGGCTGGTTTGGGGCTTGTTGTACAAAGTCATGTTTATTTCGTAGATGCAGACTTCTACAGCCATTCTTGAGAGTTGCTTGTTAAACCACTGTTAGGGTGCATTTATGCACCGACTCGCCTTTGTCGCTTCTCCAGCTAGAAGCTAGAAATTTCTGATATTCCAACATGGCGGTGGTTTTAACCCTGCCAGCTCACAACGAAAACAGTCAATAATGTGACTTCGGAAGTGACTGGGAAAATTATTTCTTCAGGGGGAATTCTCTACTTATGGTCGCGGATTATAAGACTGCAAGCATTTTCTCAAACGGATATAGGATTTCGTTAATCCAGGTAGTGTTGTTCCCATGGCAATGACACCTTTGACATTGTGATTAATTTCTAGCTGCCACAATGTAAAGGCGAGTCGTTGCGTAACACGCCCCTTACCTCAATAAATGAAAAACCAACTGTAGGCTAACTTACTGAATGATGGCTGGCTTTGCTCTGACGGAAGCCCCTTTAACATTTTCCCATTGACCAAACATTGGAAGATTGTGGCAAGTAAACGACTTTAACCGGGGATGGGGAGGGAGGAAGGTCCCGTTAATAATTGCATACGGAATAATGTGTCAGTGCACGGAATCCAGGACGTCAGGTGTTTGTGTCAGGTAATGCCAGGTCACGCCAGATCCCGCTGAATACGCCACTGCCCACTGGCAAAAAGTTCTGTCGTTGTAGACGATTAAAGGCGCACTTTCACCTTTTCAACTCTTAGATACAGCACCATAGAATCTTCGAGCAATATAAAGAAAATAGCGGAAAATTAAAAAAAAGGAACAACACGTCGCAGCAGCGCCGTGAAATTTCGTAACTAAAATGCAATCACGTGACCCACATCAGCTATTGGATGACTGAGAATCTGGAACGTGGATGCTGTCTTTAGAATATAGGTAACGCTACCGAAATGGTGTACCGGCGCCTTTAAAATTAAAAGAATTCAGTTAAAAATTGAAAACATGATTTACTTCCCGCCTCTCCCGGACTAAGCCACCGGGAAAGGCTCAGTCTGGGACATTTAATTCGGCTGGATGCTGTAATATTGTTATGGCATTCCCCTAACAGGTTCGCCAGGTTCGTGTCGGTTAATGCCAGGTAGCGCCAGATCACGCTGAATACTGCATTGCCAACTGGTTAAAGGTTTTCCCTGTTGAGGTCGATTAAAATTAAAGATTAGTGAAACTCAGTTAAACAAAAACGCGATTTACTTTATGCTTCTTGTGGACTAAGCCACCGGCAGAGGCTTGTAGTCCAGGAAACTAAATCTGGCGGAATGCTGTCGTCTTGTTAAGGCATTGCCTGGTTTTTCAAAGTGCAGCATGCACGGGTCCAGCTAGTTCCTATTAGATTCCTGAATACTGTTCTGTGCACTGACAAATCCAATGGTTTAATGTTAATCCGTATTAGTATAAAAGTAGCGGTCTGTGCAGGAGCAGTCACAAAGGTTCCGTGTAAGAAGGAGACTTCACACGGAGACCAGAAGGAGTCCAGATAAGAATGGTGCACAAAATTGCTCTTGTTGTTCAGTGTAGATTCAAATCCTATAATCTCTTGCTGAATGATAAAGTGTGTTCCTAACCAGATATTTTAGCATATGAAAAATTCCGATATTGCTTTCAAATTTTGCACCGAGTCGAAATAGCTAATACAAATTAATTTAAAATGCTCCATGGCTGTTGTTAATGGCACTGGGCGCCATCTTTAAATTACGTGGCCATTTTGAAATTATGCTTGTTATCAAACGATTTCCTTCAAATATAGAACATAAGACGAAATAGTCAATACTGCTTAAAACAATGAATGTGCCACCGTTGCTATTAATCTGTAATGGGCGCCATTTTGAAGTTAGGCTGCCATTTTGTAATTATGCTTATTATTGTCGAATTTCCTTAAAGTTTAGAATGTTGACGGACCCACTGAAACAGTGAATGTCCCATTGTTTCTATTTATCTGTAATAATGGGCGCCATATTGCAATTTTGAAAATTTGTCTATTTTGAAATTATGCTTATCGTCGCCCGATTTCCTTCAAATCTAGAACATAGACGAAATAGTTTATACCAGTTGACCCAATGAATGTGCCACCATCACTATTAATCTGTAACGGGCGCCATCTTGAAATAGGTCGGCCTGCTGTCGGCCAATTTCCTTCAAATTTGAAATATAGATGAAGCAGTTGCAACGAATTATAACGGGGAGTGTACCACGGTTCATTAATAATCTGGAATGGGCGCCATCTTAAAATTAGGTGGTAATTTTGAAATTTTGGTTCTTATAGTCCGTTTTCCGTCTAGTTTAGAATGTAGACGAAATAGTTGTATCGTTTTTGGGATTCTGCCGTCACCTGGAGGTCGGACCAATTATGCGACTTTAAACTGTTATTGTTTTAAAATGAAGCAATAAAAGTGGCGCTTCTTCGGCAACGGCCCTTTGATCTTCTGTGGCACCTAGCGATTCTGTGGCTCCACACGTGTGAACACCCTTACTCTGTTCTGTGCTCTGCTACGAGTGGCGCTTCTCGGAAGCACCACTGAGTGGCGACGTGTGAAGCGAGCCTTACATCTCGGTTCATATCTGATTTATCGCAAATTTCGTTGAACTCATTATGTAAAATAATCTTTCATCTCAAATATTACCTACCGCATTTAAACTTAAAATATCTACAAAAAATAACAATACTAGATATTAATATTAAAAGACAAGTGTTTAAATACGGAGGAGAATAAGACTTTTTTTTACATATAGAAGCTTACATGTCTTTTTCTTGCATCTGTTTCTGTAGAGCGTTAGAGATATTTTTAAAGGCTTAAATTGTGTCTTCTACATTTTTTATATTACCATAGTTTAGAAACATGCAATTCAGTGGGAGTAAAAAAAAAAAAAACATTTGACTGATATTCGTGCTTTGATTGATGGGCGCTACAAGGATTTGACGTCCAAAAACTTTGCCACAGCATTATGCTAGCACGATCGTCTCATATGCGAGAGGTCCAAGGTTCGATCCTGACTTCAACCACCCAAGCCATTTTCGGGACGAAAAGGGTGCTCGTGCTCATGTCGATTATGGCATGTAAAATATCCTAGGAATGTGCCATTGGAATTACCCAGCAAAATTGTGCCCTCTCTCCCTCTGGAGTCGTGGGTTCGACTGAGAGCGCGTCAAACCTCCAAAGCATTGCACTAGTGTTGCGGAATAATTTTTAAGCATAACTACCTCATGTGCGCGCATGTACCGCGTTCCAACCTAGCTCAGTCTGCCCCACCTATGTATTGGAGAAGTGAAGGTTTCGAAAAATGTGCTCTTTTTGATTCTTAACCGAACGAAAAGCCAAATGGTTCGAAAAGCGATAAATAAATTAAATACAGATGCAAACCTATTTACGTTGCCTTTTGGACTTAAATGTTAGGCTATCTGAGCGGAAATTGAACCCACGTCATTAAGATCAACTTCGGTCTTTGGTCTCAAAGGTCGTGGGTTCAATTCCCGCTCTGGCTTTCTGACATTTAAGTCCAAAAGGTAACGTAATAGGTTTGTATCTGAAATTATTTATCACTTTACGAGCCCATTTGGCTTTTCGTCCAGTTTATAACTTAATTTCACACGTTAATTGCGTGTCTTTCCGTTCACTTGGTGTGTGACGTGCAAACAAACGTCCCTCCAGTGCAGATTGGATATTGTTTGGTTCTGCTGCCTATGGACGTTTCCTTTTGGCCATGTCCGTATGATTGAGCGGTAGGACTTCGGCCTTTGGTCTCAAGGATCGAGGGTTCAAATCCCCGCTCAGGCAGTCTGACATTTAAGTTCAAAAGGCAACATAAATAGGTTTTCATACATATTTATTTATTTATTGTCAATTCAGCACATTTCCGATCACATCCTAGGAATTTCTTCGCCCCGAGGTAACCTTAGCAGTTGAAAGGAAGTTAATTCGAACACATCCTATTTTTTTTTTAAGTTTTAACGTATTTACAAATTCAGTCATTTAATTGTGAACAAGTGCAACATTCTACTTCATCGAGCCCCCCCCCCCAAAAAAAAACAATATATAATGATAATAACAACTAATTTTATAGTTAAACACAAAACTAAAAAATCAGTTTGTATGTGCAGTGGAAATTATAATTATACTTAAAATATAAACATGTTTCCATAATGTATCAATATATACATAACTTTAAAATTAGTATGTAAAATAAACAATAATATGTATAATAATAATAATATTTTTTTTAAATAATAGAACTTAGCATTTTATAAATTTTACAACTTTATATTAATAAATGATAATAATAATAAACTTTGTTGTAACACATGAAAGCACAGGTGATCAACATAATGTAAGAAAATTTTAATGTGCCACAAAGGATGAGGTTTAGGCGCTTTTCCCATTCTCACACCTAAACCAATTAGTTTACAAATAAACAAAAGTAATAGAAGAAAAGCGGTGAAGGTAGTGAGGGAGGGGAAAGGGGGAATGGGGTGCTACAAGGGTAAAGGTGGCCAAGTTATGAGTTACAACTTCATGCTCTGTATCAAAAAAAAAAGCTTGGCATTTCGTAGTGTGACAGCGAGGGCTATGCTGTATTTTCCAGCAAAAGTGCAGTACGGCCTGTGACCATTTCGTCTGTTACGTGGTCAACATCGGTAGAATTGCGGCGGCAGGGTCCAATTTGACCTTCGGTTGCTTGGTTCGTCCCAGGCAGACAATTAATAGATTATTGGGTTCTAGCTCGTAATCAATCTGGGAGATTGGGACACGACCCCAATCTGACGGACACAAACCCGAATCGGAGCAAACACCCTTTCAAGTTCGTGTTTCTTCCTCGCGCTAAAGAAGATCCCAAACAACACAAGACGTACAAAACCCAGATTCCTACGAAAATATTATTAAGGCACAGTATGCAGTATTGCAGTATAAGCTTTGGTAAAGTTAAAGCACAAATGCTAAACGCTTATATCTCAGTAGCTAAATTTTTTTGCAATGATCCCCCAGAAAACTAAAACTAATATTGCATCTGAAGGGACTAAACTAAATTAGTAAAGAAAAGCGGAACGTTAGTTAGGCTGTAAAAGTTAAACCTTAAAAGGAAAACGGACAAGCTTTGACTTTAAGATTAAACGTCAAATTTTGTCAGTCTGAGGTTGAGCATTAAACCTACCCGTTGGCCAGCTTCCCTCCGTTACAAGTGATTTGAACAATAATATGCATAATTTCATAATGGTCACCTATTTCATGACGGCGCCCATTACATGTTAGCAAGAATTTATGCCCTATATATTATAGATGTTAGTAGTAACGATGGCACACTCTTTATTTAGCCCCTAAGTTCTAAATTTGAAGAAAATTTGAACGATATTCAGCATCACTTCAAAATGGCTTCCTAATTTCAACTTAGCGCCCATGCATTACAGACTATTTACGACCATCATGGCACATTCATTGTTCCATACTGTATCACCTGTTTCGTCTAATGTCCAAATTTGAAGGTAAATGGACAATAATAAGCATAACTTAAAAACAGCCACCTAAGTTTAAGATTGTGACGGAAATCACTATCTGTAGCTGGGCGGCCGACACACTAGTGTGGTTCTGCCGGGTTCAGGCGTAATGTTGGTGCTCGAGTACTAGTTGGTGCTCGGTTACTATTGCGTAAGCTTTCTTTAATTATCTGATTGCAGTCCTTTACCTTCCCGTCTGTTGTCCTAGGTTCATCTGTATGCCCATTCGAATTCTGTGGTCTTAAAACTCAAATGTTGCGTAAGTGATTACTGTATGCGACCTGTCTACGCGATGTAAACATGAATGTTGAAGTCTGCTATATTAGCTGGCTGTGCTCTAGTTGGGTGATTTTTCTGTGTATTAAAATCAAGCTCTTTACACACTGTAAACTTTAAAATTAATTCTGGCATAAATTAGCGGTGCACTAAGTAGATTTATCTTTAAGTTTGTATTCTTAATTAATCAAGCTTGTCTGGTGTTAATGCCTGTTCTGCAGATTCCATTAACAGTTTCAATTGTAGTTTAAAGTAACTCAATGAGCGCTGCTTTATTTACATTAATTGTCCGACGGTTTAAATTTAAGTACTCGGTATTCATTAAGCCTCAAAACTTAATTTGAGTTTCATACTGGTGGCATACTATCAATAGAGGTTGCTGCCGGCCCTATCCAAATCCCATACTTATGTAGGTGAGTAGGTGAGCACCCATTACATATTCATAGCGACAATAGCATATTCTTTATTTCATCTGGTATTAACTATTTCATCTACGTTCTAAATTCGAAGGAAATCGGACAATAATAACTGTGATTTCAAATGGCCATCTTATTTCAAGATGGCGTCCATGCAGATTAATAGTGACGATGGCACATTCATAGTTTCACTTGGTATCAACTATTCCAGTTCCGCTCTAAATTTGAAGGAAATAGGACGAGAGAGGCATAATTTCAAGACGACGTCCAACACACACACATTAACAACAACCATGGCACAATTACTAATTTAATTTTTATTACCTATTTCGTGTATCTGCAAAATTTGAAAGAAATAGGACTTTTCCAAATGGCAGAATATCAGATTAGAAGCACAGGATATTCAGCAAGAGAGTGTTGGATCTGTATTTACACTGAACAATGGCAGAAATTATATACGATATTACGATGTAGGATTCTTATCTGCATTGAATATGAGGTGCCATTCCTACACGGAACGTTTGTGACAGTTTCTGCACAGCATGCTACCTTTGGTACTAATGGGTTAACATTAAACATAGGATTTGTCAATATATTGAACAATATTCAGGAATCTAAAAGGAATGTTATCTACACTGACTTTTGCTTTAAATTGCTTTATGTGGGTTGAAAAAATTTGGTTACAGTTATGTGAACTTGTTTTTCTTAATCAGGAAAATAGCATTGTTTCAATTGACACGTATTCTTTTACCCAAGTGGGTTTTGTTTGTGATTTTAGTTAGATTAAAATCACAAACAGAACCCACTTAGGTGAAAGAACCCACCAAGTTTCAGCCGATACAAGTAATGCTATCGGAATCGTACTGGCTGGATGGTGAGCTGTGCTCATACTTCACATATGAGGCATTTCAAATGACAGTGCTAATTTCAAATGACATTGTATTCTGTCGACTGAATTGCAAATTCATTAAAAAATGTATTTTTATTTTAAATTGTAAATTAATTTTTTTTCAGTAGCGTAGCCCTGGCTCGCCACTTGTGAACAATTTTGCTTGGTAAGTAAAAAAAAAAAAAAAAAAAATAGAATTTTGACCAGTTACACAAAATATGTTGATTACTTCGAATACGTGCCGTTTTAAAATTCGCTCTCTAGTGGACGCATGTCGTAATTCAAACGCTGACCACGTTGGTCGTTGTAATTCGCCACACGGAATGATGCGAAGTTGGCCATGCTGGGTGTAATCAGGAGGTGCAACTATACTAGAAACAATGCGTTCCAAATCTTTGCACTCTGCATTCCTTCCGGGCAAGGCCGATGCCGGTAACGCCAACATGGCACCAAATAACTCCCGGTTCTCCTCTGAATGAGATTCGGACTCTATTTATTTATTGGAGCGTTGCCGGCTATGAAGACACTCCAATGTAATCTTAGACCACGCATCACGCGAAAACCTCAATTAAGGACTATCCAAACCAAACTTTGCATGCAGTAGCACGGGAGGATGGACAAGGTTTATCAAAAGAAAAATCCGGAATCGGGCATGGGGTCGAGGTACCGTCAGGGTGACAAAATGGACCAATAGCAAGAGCCAAAATCAAAACAACAACGAGACGCGAAGCCGTTTCTAATTGTTCGAGGCATCCGGTTGTTAAAAGATTGATTGTTGATGATAAACAGGCGGCGTTTGGCGGTAATAAACCAAATTCTTGATATTTTCACTTTTTGTCGACCGATTTGGACGTTTGAATACACCATTTTCACGGTTTTTTCACCACCTTTCCAGTGGCCCAAACCCCAAGCAGATGTCTCTTATTGTTTAGAAATTACAAGGCAAATCCGATCCGATCCGATTGACAGCCTAACACCAAAGAAAGCGGAGCCCGCTCCATTATGTCGACGGTGGAACTGATGACGGTCCTAGTTTATTTTATTTATAAAATTATTGTAACGCTCTACAAAGAGCATAACAGTAATTACAGATTAAAGCAACAATTTTAAAAACAGAAGAAACATGGCTGGCACCCATGGTGCCCAACCGTTCTCGCCTCTGCTCTCGGTTGAATGAGATTCGTGAGATAAACATCCTACATTTCATCATCACGCCTATGGTGTGCAGCGAAGATGACGTATATACTACAGGCAAGGTGACACCAGGGCCGTAGCCAGCATCCCCGCAGCCCTCGCACGTGCGGGGGTTTTCTTCAGGGCGAGGCGCTTATTTCTAGACAACTACGTAACAAAGCTGTGATAAAGGTTACAAATGAAGGATGGTGCTTTCCAATTCCTGTAAAATAATCGTAAATTCCAAACATAGAAAAACCTAAAGTTCATATAGTTGATGGTAAACATGGTTAAAAATTGAAAGCTACTGCCATTAAGGGGAGAGAATGATTACGCGGTTTGAGAAGATAGTCATTTTGTTGGTAAGCGAAATAAAATAGCCGGTTTTAGAATAAAGCTTACAGTTTGTAATGAGTTAATCATGTATGTTTACAATTTCCACACAATTTCATGCCTGGCATGAAAAAAACGTGCTGATTGTTAATAAAAAAAAAGTGTTGATTACTGCGTTAAATCAATTTTGTTATTAAAGTGTTTTTAAACACTGTAATCTACAGCAAAGGAACACAAATAATAATAATAAAACAACAAATAATAGTAAAGCAACTGAGAAAAATCAAAGCAATATACGAATAAGAACTATCTGTGCAAAAAAAAAAGCATTGCTTAGTTTGTTAACGGTATTAAAAAAAAAAAAACAGTTCGAATTTTTTTTCAATAGCTTTTTTCAAACAAAGCGCCATCCTCGGCTTCATAGGGGAGAAGCACAGACTTAAACTAATTCCTAAAGTCCAGGTATGGTAACATTATGCACGACGACAAAAAGTTTTCGAAAAACTAACATTCGCAACTAAGAAAATAAAATTCATTCGGAAATGGGATTTTTTGTTTGAGGGGAGTGGGGTGGGGGGAAGGGTATATATATTTTAATTCTGGTGCGGGAGTATAAAAAAATTCCTGGCCCAAAACGATGCATGTCTTAAAAAGAATGCAAAGATAACATACGATAAGATAATGATTATTTGCACAATAAGCAAAGGGAGGTGGGAAGGGCAAGCCTCTAACACCCGTCCACAAAATTACAAAAACAAAAATACAATCCCAAATGTAAAACCAAAAGGAAAACAAAACAAACAAAAAAAAAACAAATATTCAACAAAGTCTCGGAATAATCTACAATCTAGACACACGCTAGTGTGTCGCGCCAAGTTAGGCAACAATCGTTACAACAACCATCACATAGTGTTCAGTTGTCGAGGTTGTAAACCATTGTAACGCGGCACCATAGCGTCAGTGTCTTATATCTTGAAGCATAGTTGGGCACATTTCAGGTACTTGGGGAAAAATAATAATGCGGTACAAAAGCTTAAATTGTGTTGAAATCGAGAGCAATGCTCCACCTGACAAAAATTAACTCGTGTAGGAATGCCAGCTAAGCTGTTTTCGATGCAAAATCTGACCCTCAATAACGTCGTAAATGTGTTAACTAGCTACTAGCTAGCTAGCTAATTCGATCACCTCCATGTTAAATCCCATAGGGTGATTATTCATCGATACAGAGATAACGGGGAGGCTTCCAGCTATGAAGTTGGACGAATGGGTGCAGTACAATACGAACTGCATACCTTTTATGGTTTGGAGCCTGGAAGCGTATCAGGGATGGCGTGGGAGGGCGCGTAAGTACGAAAATATTGTTATAACCATTGCTAGTATTGTCGGCATCGTCTCTCATTGGACGGGAAAAGTTCGGATAATGAGAACGTGTATACTGACGTACGTGCCTAGACACACACTAGTGCATCACGATGAATCTAAACAACGTTGCAAAGAAATTGTATTCACGTCCAATTCACGAAAAAGTAAACCAACTGTAAAAACAAAGCAAAATAAACAAAGCCAAACACTGGTAAAGAGGCCACTAAGTTGAGGGTGGTTCGGCCCTTCAAAGAAGTGATATGAACACACCAAAACTAACTAAATATTGTAATACAAATTACAACAAAATTAAAACCAAACCAAACACCTATAAAGAGGTGACTAAGTTGAGAATGGTTCGGCCTATAGGCAAAAAGTAGTAGCAAATTGCTGAAAACCAATTTCTTGTTAACGTGGCACTTTATAGTACACATCTGCACAGTAGTGGAGTTTAGCCAATACACAATTTAAAAAAAGGAGTGATATCATATCAAAAACCAAAACTGGTAAAAGGGGCCGTTAAATTCCGAATGGTTCGGCCCTTCAAATGAGTGATATCAACACACCAAAACATTCGCCAACTCAATCGCACCGAATAATACTACCGAAAGTAGCAATGTTCTAGTTTTCATTTAACCTTCGAACTATTAAGCGGTGCGATTAACTTGGCGAATGTTTTGGTGTGTTGATATCACTCCTTTGAATGGCCGAACCATTCGGAACTTGGCGGCCCCTTTTACCAGTTTTGGTTTTTGATATGATAAAAGATTAAACAAGCCGAGCAAAGGGACTTAAATAAGTAGGTACAAAATGACAAGCGGGCAAGTGAGTCGTTGGTCCCAACTACAAATAATAAATAAATAATGTTCCTACGCAGGAAACTATCCAGGAAAATAGCCCTCAAACGACTTTTGAAAGTGGCGAGGCTTCTTGACTCGACCACCGATAATGGCGGACTATTCCAACAGTTAACTACACGATTACAAAAAAAGAATTTTTTAGTTTTGTACGAAATTTCTGTACTAAGAGTTTCCGTGGATGTCGTCTGGTATAATTTCAAGGTCGGAGACTCGGGAGTTCAAAGAAGAGTGACGTGTCCAGCTTCAATTTATCTTGTAGGAGGAGGTAAGTAAGACACAGATCTGCCCTCAGCCGCCTCAGTTCGAGCGATTCGATACCTAGAATCCTAAGGCGATTTCCATAAGTCCCTAAAACCTTTCAGATTTTTGTAATACTGCATTGAAATGAAGACCAATTTATAAAATCAAACTGCTATTGGAAAATTAGTTCAAACTTTTGCCTGTTGTAGAATAAATTTTGCAAACCGTATCACAGTGTAACTGTAGCTGTGCATGTTTTACCCTACTCGTCGGATTTAAGTTTTTCTCCAACATTTTTGAGTTACTGGGACTGAACTTGCTCACCATGTTCAACCATAATGGCGGCTGCCATCCCATAATCTCAAAGCGGAAGTATTGCAGATGGCTGCGCCTTAAATCGCGAATCTGCTTGTCCGGCGTATACCGTCCTAGGCGTAACGCACAAATGACGACATATTTAAATAATCCAAAATTAAAATGAAAAAAAAAAACTAACGTGCTAACAGCATTTCGCCCAGCATAGCTGATGAACTTCAGAGATAAAGACTTGCCGGCTGTTTCACGGAAAACGTAAAGTTGAACCACGTGTTCCTACAAGTGAAATTCGTGGAAACTTCATATTATGGGTGGTAATTTAAGGTTCTCGTCTCCACCCCTCGCCTCGCGGGAATATAACTGTCGACAATCTAGAACTGGAAAAACTCATAATCATAAAAAAAGGATGCGTGATGGTTCCTCGTTATACCAGGCTGATTGCTGCTTGAAATTGAATTTAAACTTATGGACGTGAATTATGTTGTGTTTATGGACGGAAATTAGGTGCAAGTTGCGGGTATTCTAAATATTGCAAGATGTTATACTGCGTGTTGTTGTGGAACAACGAAGGTGGTGAGCCGTATAAATGGTACATAACCAATGTAAACACACAAAAACGGAAAATCCTCTAAATAACAAAAATAATTTGTGCAGCTGTAATTGCTCCAAATTACTCACACGTTAGTGTAAGCATTCTACGATTGTGTGTTGTACCAGCCTTACATTAGGTTAGGCTGGGTTAATTGTCTTGGCTCGAATTTAACCGGTAAGTATACGAGTTTCAGAAGGAAACAACTTTCATGTTTTTTTTCCCTCGGATTTTGTTCTCTCAGACTTTTTTCTTAGCCTCCGTGGCGCTTTCCCCACAACCACGCAGCTTTTATTTTTACAGGCTTTTTTTTTCCCTTTGGCTGTTTACTTTAGCGGTTTTTTCCATCAGTCTTTTTTCCTTCAGCCTTTTTTCCCTCGCTTTTTTTCGCAGCTTTTCTTTCACGTATTTTCATTAATGAGGTTAGAAAATAGGGTTTCTTGACAGGTTGAGATTCAGATCAATAACCCAGACTAAACGTTCCTGGAAAATCTATCTTTTTTGTGCAATATTCATATGACACTTTAAACATACTAATTAACTAAGCAAAAAACGGCTTCGCCGTTTAGGATAAAAAAAGCATTAGAGCTCTTATCTTTATGGAACTCACAGTTGTGAAAGCACAGAAAGATAACCCAGACTAAACGTTCCTGGAAAATCTTTTTTGTGCAACATTCATATGACACTTTAAACATACTAATTAACTAAGCAGTTTAGGATAAAAAAAGCATTAGAGCTCTTATCTTTATGGAACTCACAGCTGTGAAAGCACAGAAATAAAAACCTATTAGTGTTTACTTAAACGAAACAAACTATAGTTTGAACTCCAATTCCAGGAAACAAGGACTATTTTTCTTCCTTAGTAATATTAGAAAGTGAACGCATTTTGTGTTTAAGTTGGGCCATGTCAGTGAGTGTGGGTGTGTTTAATTTGTGAATTATGCAAGCGTTTTATTATTTGGGGATTTGTTCTGTATTGTTTTGTTCCCTTGTAGTCCGGTGCAATTAGCACTTTAGGTCGCAGAAAAATTCCCATAAGGAGGAAACTTGGCAGATATGTCCAGAAATACTACCCGAGTAACGTACTAAAAGTCCCCTAAAATTCCAGTGGAGCGTTCGCCGCCATTTTGAAAGAATGGCCACCGTCGGCTACCAAATTGTCTATTTTCTTAAATATCGCACAGACTATTGCTTCTACCGAAAATTTTATAGAGACATAAATAAAAGATAAGAAAAATCTCTACAAGAAAGATTCTTATGATGTTTTCGTTAAAACCAACCGTTTTTTTTAAATCTACTGGTTTACTGAAAACATGTGACGAATATTTAAAAAATGGCCACCGCCAGCTACCAAATTGTGTATTCCTTAAATATCACACAAACTATTACTCCTACTGAACGTTTTATAGAGACCTATATTAAAGCTAACAAAAACAGCTACAAGAAAGGTTCTTATGTTTTCATTACTGAAAACCTGATAAACTTTACAAAAATGACCACCACCGGCTACCAAATTATCTATTCAGTGGGGTGGGGGTGGGGGCTGAAGTATCACATTTGGAAACCAATTTTCCCCTTTGGTTTCAGTTAGTACATAGGTAGAGGAGTGTGAAAATCCCGAGTCACAATTTATCTTGCCCCCCCCCCCCCAAAAAAAAAAAACCGGTATTTTGGCTGTAACTCTTTAATCGCCAACAAATCAAAAGCATAATCTGAAGTAAACAAGCGGCTACAGCGACTGCCTAGTCGCACCGGTCTTCTGTACAGTTTCTCCACTTCCAATGTTAAGGCTCACACCTCTGTCACGCACTTCAACATCTATATCTCTTATACTAATCTAAAAGCAGAAACCATCACACTTGCCGGTTAAAAATGTGTTAGCTTTTATGCCTATTTTACCTTTTTGGCGTAATTGTCAGCTTTTAGGCCTAATTTTAACCAGCAGTTTCAATTTCGTAAGTAGCAGCTAACGGAGATTTGGATTGTGTAGTAAGCATATTCATTTTTGCAACACGGTGCGCCTTCGTACACACACGGTACCTTCCTAAACGACCTAACAGAGCGAACCAAACGCACCACTATTGGTGACAGTTTGGCACATTCCCTGCTAATATCCGTGTTGATGCGGTTTGATTGACGTCAACATCGTCAGCGACGAATCCGTTTCGTCAAAACTGTTAGCTCGCGCATGCTCAAACCTCCATCCCAGCAAACCACCTCCCTGAGATGGTTCGTAATTTGGCATTGCTCTTGCCTGGTCACATCTATTAGCCAATCCTGGTTAAATCCATTAGCTAGGTCTGGTCGCGGTGAAGGTATGACGTATTAATAAGCTGCTGAGCTCGGTGAGCTGTATTGTAGTTTAGGAAGGTCTGAACGGCTGACGCAACATCACTGCGCACACGCGACGTCAAGTTTGGAGCCAAACTGTCTGTAACAGTGGTGCGTTCTGTTCGCTCTGTTAGGTCGTTTAGGAAGGTACCGACAGTTACAGTGATACAACGTAATGCGCAACGTAGCCTATATAGATCAGTGGTCGCAGTGAAGTGAAGAGAGACACGCTGTTGATGAAGCCAGGTGCTACTGGTAGCAACTTGTCGTTGTCGTTGTAACGTGATTTTAGGCCTAATTTTTTTTTAACGCAGTTTTAATTCGTTAGTAGTAGATAGGAAGGGCCCCCACAACAGGGGGTCAGGTGGACCTGCTGTACCCAGGCTCGGTCACTCAAGGGTCCCGCACGGCCTAAACATTCCCCCCCCCCTCCTCCCCTCCTCAATTCTGAGTTTTGATGACTATGAGTAATGTACTCTGTTTGTGCGCATTATGAATTTTTGTTATACTTCCAACAAACGACAACTCCAATCCAACGGCATGGAGAAGAAGCAGTGTAGTGCAAGCTTATTAGGCATAGAATCCTTCAAACGTAAACAGCCTGGATTAATGAATGAACCAACCCGTTAAGCACAATTATTGCCAATGTATATTATAACATAATGTAACCTTTTTACGATTTCAGTCGGAGGAGGGAGGCACTTAGTCCCAAGCCCCTAACTTGGATGTGGGGGTCCTGCAGATAGGCCTAATGGAGAATTTGTTTCGACGGTCAGCCTATAGAGCAGTGACGCGACGTAGTATTATTGTATATAACTCTATGCTGAAGCCTTAATGGGTTAGCTGCAAGGGGGACTTCAGAGAGAAACAGAAGGGCGTCATACTGAAGCCTATGCTGTGAAGAGTAATTTCTTAGACCTAAAACGCGCGATTTTTGTTGTTGGAGAAAACAACGTTATTTTAAGCCTAAGAAATCAGCTCTTCCGTTGTTTTTTCCTCAGGGCATTTTTTAAGGAATATGAAGTGGTGCTCCATAATAGTAAAAAAAAGGCATGATTTTCTGGACAGAGGGCAATCAGAAGGCGGGGGGGGGGGGGGGGGGAACGGAATACATGTACAGTTTTGCACTCCAGTTCTCAGAAATTTACATTATAAATTTATTTCATTTCATTTAGAAGGTTTTGAGTGGAGTGAGTATACCATGTAATGGTGCCATGCGGGAAAAAAATGAATGGACACATGATTTGGAGACATACTCCATTGCCATCCTAATGTTTTCAGTTCTAAGAGTTTAAACTAGATAGGGTTGGAGGCATTAGGAATTTCGGAAAATAACCGGTGACGAACAAATTCCATCAAAAGCTTACACATATTCATGTCATCATAATTTTATTTTTTATCAAAATGATTTTTTTTTTAAAACGAAAAATGAGTTTAACCTTTGAGGAAAGGAGTTGCAACGGCTGGTGCTCCACTGCTCCATGATGCTGACTGGTGCCCCAATCGTGAAGGCTGGTGCTCCACTTGGAGCAGCAGTTACTATGTTAAAAAATGGCCTGTTTTCCCTCCATTTTTATGTAGTGCACCTTGTAGTTATGCCCTCCAAAACCCATACTGGTGCCAATATGGCGGCAAATGTCACTGCTCTATTCATTCTTGCAACAATGCGACGAAACTATTGTAAACGAAGCTAAAATTCATTTGTTTTTATTGCGTGTTATCTTAGAATTTCAATTCGACGATCAAATGTTATCTAATTTAGAAGAAGTCGAAGAAGTCTATTATCTATAAGGAATAACGATGTTTTAATTTGCCACGTTATTTAACTAACTTCTCATACTGAATCTAAAGTTGTAAACAATGGTCGTCAATATTTGGTACCGTTGCGAAGTTGAAAAAAGCGACGGACGGACGGACGGACAAAGTCGTTGCAATAGTCTTCTTAGCCGGTACGGCTGTACAGAATACTAAAACGTTCAGCACATAAAATTGATACACATCTTTTACGTAAAAGCAACCCTTGAACCCCAAAATCTTATTTAAAGTATATCACCTTTAATTTGAGCGAAAGTTCCATTTTTCAAATGGTTGTTATAGGGAATTTTGTGTTCAAAGTGCTTTTGCAAGCCCTCTATTAGTTCAAAGTGGACAAGCTTAGGATTTTCTGAAGGGTGGGGATCTATTCTTTACATCGATATATAGGGACCGTTCTACGCCCATTTAAAGGTGAAGAGGTAACGGCATAGTGGCGAAAGTGTATGATAATTTTCGAATTCGTATTGCACTTGTGAGCCCTCTAATAGCCCGAGATGGACATTCTTAGAATATTCTGAAAGGTGAGGATCTATTATTTCCATCTATCCTAACTAAAATTGTTTAGATAGGGACCGTCCTACGCCTGTATTTTAAGGTGTAGCTGTAATTCGTGTAGCAGCTAGTTTCAAATTCAAAGTGCCATTGTAACAGTTGTATCTAAGCTAAATAAGTTCGGTTAGGACTGGTGGAAAGAATAGATCCCCGCCTTTCAGAAAACCCTAAGCATGTACAATTTGGGCTATTAGAAGGCTCGCAAGAGCACTTTGAATTCGAAAATCACCATACACTTTCGCCGCTACGCCATTACCTCTTCACATTTAAATGGGCGTAGGATGATTCCTTTCTACGCTAAACAATTTCGGTTAGGCTTGATGGAAAGACGAGATCCCCGCCCGTTTTACTAGGGGCTGGTATCACAATTACTATTCAATTTTTCGCTAATTTTCAACATTAAACTGCTCTTGTGACGGTTATAATTTAGATGAATGACTCCAATTAGATTTATTCGAAAGATGGGAATATCTTCTTTGAATCAAGGGCAATGAAAAGAGTCTACATTAGGGATTGAGCCACGCCCGTTTTACTAGGCTCTGGTATCATAGTTACTGTTCAATTTTTCGCTCACTTTCAACTTTAAACTAATCTTGTGGCATTTATAATTTAGATGAATGACTCCAATTAGGTTTATTCGAAGGGTGGGAATGTCGTATTTTAATAAAGGGTAATTAAAAGGGTCTACCACTATTAGGGACCGAGCCATGCCCGTTTTACTAGCGGCTGGTATCACAGTTACCGTTCAATTGCTGATTTTCAACCTTTGAACGGTATTAAACACGGAAAGTCAAAGGCTCAAAAAGAGTTAAATAAATACAGATGCAAACCTATTTACGTTGCCTTTTGGACTTATGTGTCAGACTGTCTGAGTTGGGAATCGAACCCACGACCTTTGAAACTAAAGGCCGGGGTCCTACTGATGAGCCATACAGACACGGCCAAAGGGTAATGCTGCCTATAGACGTTTCGTTTTTGCCTTGTCAGTATGGCTCAGCGGTAGGACTTCGGCCTTCGATTTCAAAGGTCGTGGGTTTGATTTTCCGCTCAGGCATTCTTAACATACAAGTCCAAAAGGCAACGTAAATGCAAACCTATTTATGCAAACCTACTCTCTTTGCCTTTAGGACTTATACGTCACTCTGCATGCGTGGGGGAATCGAACCCACGACCTTTGAAACCAAAGGCCGAGGTCCTACCACTGAGCCATCTGACACGGCCAAACGGACACGCTGCCTACGGACGTTTCCTTTTGGCCTTGTCAGTATGGCTCAGCGGTTGGACTTCGGCCTTTGGTTTCAAAGGTCGTGGGTTCGATTCCCCGCTCAGTCATTCGTGACATATAAATCCAAAAGGCAACGTAAAGGCAAACCTATTTATTCAAACCTATATTTACGGTGCCTTTAGGATTTATACGTCACCCTGCCTAAGCAGGGGGGAATCGAAACCACGATCTTTGAAACCAAAGGCCGAGGTCCTACCGCTGAGCTATACTGACACGGCCAAAGGGAAACGTCCATAGGCAGCATTTCCTTTTGGCTGTGTCAGTAAGGCTAAGCGGACTTCGTTCTTTGGTTTCAAAGATCGTGGGTTCGATCCCCCCGCTCGAGCAGAATGATAAAAAGGCCTAAAGGAAACGTAAATAAGTTTGCATCTGTCTTTATTTTGAACGGTAACTGTGATACCAGCCGCTAGTAAAACGGGCGTGGTTCGGTCCCTAATAGTGGCAGACCCTTTTCATTACCCTTGATTCAAAGAAGAGAGTCCCACCTTTCGAATAAACGACAAAACAGCAATTGAAAATTTAAGTTGCATTCACAAATTCAGACATCTATAAGCATTAAATTAACAAAAATGGCCGAAAATGGCCTAACATGACCGTTTTTCTCAATAACCGTGATATATGGAAATAGCTATGGAACTTGCATTGTAGATTATAGTATTGTGAACAACTTATATCCAAACCGTTTTTGTGTAACACTAAAGTTTCTTGCGTAATAGGCCAAAATGACTAAAACTGAGTAAACATTGGCTGGCACCCTTCGGAATTTTAAAGTGCACATTCTTTTGAGTATAGGTTCCAGAAATGAACTGCCCTCAAAATGCAAGGTATATTAATATTCACTTCGTTTTTCCATGTATCTATTAAATGCACTTTTTAACTATAACATGCAAATCTATATATGTAATACGCTTAGGGTGGGCAAGCAAATTCATCATCATGCACTATAATGAAAGAGGGCGAGCGACCGACACTGTCAAACAAACGGGTGTGGCCTGTAACAATCAGTAACAACCGAAATATTGCTTTAATAATGCTACCTCTTAGAGCCGACTTGAAGAGTTTCAAAGTTGGTTAACTAACAATCACTGCATGAACAACCGTTGTTGGATGGTAACGGAACTGAGAAACGGGCAATTGAGAGTCCTCCATTGAAAAAAAGACATTTACTTCCATAACAAAACAAATCAGCACGGGTTAAAACGGAGGGGGAGCAGGGATGGGGATATTCAGACCACTCAATAGGGGAATTCGGGTCGGGGACGGGGGAGGCGGTGCGGGACGGGAAAGGAGTTACGGGGGGGGGGTGGGCATGGGGGAAAATCAGACCGCAGGGAAGATCGGAGGAAGAAGCAGGGGCAGTCAGCACCCTTTTAATTCCATTTAGGTATGCGGGAACTGGCTAGACTGGCGTATGTTACGCCGGGAGTGCGGCTAGTTAACCCTATTTTTCCACGAAAACGGCAGCAGATACGGTGGATAACAATTTTTTTCGAATTCAGCGCACTTTTTCCAGTCAGGAACAACCATAAAACCTTTTGTTGCGATTTGTGGTCGGTTAACCCATTTTTTTTAGCGTGTATTTACTAGCCTATAACAGTCGTGACCTTGTCAACTACCCTTGTTGCAAAAAAACATTCTCCCCTTTCGAATGAATCTAATTGGAGTCATCTACCTAAATTAAACACGTAAATAGCAGTTTAAAGTTGAAAATGAGCGAAAAATCCAACGGTGACTGTGATACCAGCCCCTAGTAAAACAGGTTTAGCTCGGTTCCTAACAGTTGTAGACCTTTTCAACGACCCTTGTTGCAAAGAAGACACTCCCACCTTTCGAATGAGTCTAGTTGGAGCCATCCACCTGAATTAGAAACGACACAGCAGCAGCAGTCAAAATTTGTAAATTGACAAATTGAGATGTCTGTTAGCATTAAATTAGCCCGAAAATGGCCTAAAATCCATTTTTTTCGAAAACCATAAGAGATATGAAAGAAATGCATGGGAATGGCATTGGCATTATTGCAAACAACTTTTATCTCAACCATTTTTGGGTGTCACTAACGGTTCTTGCATAATCAGCCAAATGGCTCAAAATTTGGCGCCATTTTGGCTATCTTGAAATACAGACTTCCGGTCCATTTTTCGAGCTGGCAACAGGTATTTTCGAACTCAGGGGGTTCGAAATACCTTAAAAAACCTGATGCCAATTATTGTTATTGCCAATTATTGTCGAAATGCTGCTTGCATGCTTAAAAACGCCTTTTTTCCTAAAAGTGGTCTAGACTATTAGTTGATACGGATGGTAGTCTCTCTGTCTGAAGTGAACATTTAAAAAAAATAAACATAATACACAAATAACTAAAAATACCAGTTCTCGAAGTGGGAATAAATAAGACCCGGTATGGCAAAATTTCCGAAGAAAATATCTGACTCTAACAGCTGTATTCCAGAAATCCACTCAAGTGTGAGTGTGAGAGGGTAAATGTGAGTGTAAAAATCTGAGGTAAGGGTCAACAATTTCAGTACAGCCATAAAAGCAAATGTGAGTGTAATATTACATCTGAAGGTATTTCTGTCTGTAGATGCGTTTTGACCCTTCCACTCACCTTTATCCCCACTCACTCTTGAATGGATTTTTGAAATACGCCTGTAACCTTAGGGTGAGCTGTCGGGAGGGTAGGGGTTAAAAGAATGAAATCACAAAGCTGGGTTAGTGATTGGCGGTGGTAGTATACTGAATTTAATGTTTCACAAAATACAAAATCGCTGCAGAAACAATAAAATAACTTCATATTTAAATATTAATAGGAGTTTGGATTGAATCGCCATCTACGCAATCACTTCTAGTTTTCATTTTCAAGCAACAGCAATTAGACTATACTGAAAAATTTTATGGAAATCAATAGCGGCACTAGGAATATTTTTCAGGAGGGGGACAGACACACATTTTCTTCAGCTTTCTAAGTTAATAACTGTAATTCGAAGTGTTATCAAATAAATTAATCATCAAAAAATGCCTGTACGAATAGGCCTACACCGAGGAAACTGTTGTGTGTAAGGGATGGAACCGTGGGAGGGGAGGATGGGAGGAGAGATTTTATAAAGTAATAAATATTTGTGAAGTTTCAACTACTGAATAAGAAGAAAATCCTAGGAGATCGTTACTTTTATTTTTTAACGTCAGCGTGAATACCGTTTGGGGTTTGCGATTTTGTTAAACTCCAAGGTAGTTGGGGGGGGGGGGGTACTCAGGGAGCAGACGTGTCTTCCCCCCACCCCCAGGTAGTGTCGTCGCTGTTTGAAATATACGAAAACCCAATGAAGTGTTTCTTTTCCTGGAAACGCTTTAGCAAAACAGGGGTATAGCTATACAAAAAACCGGATTGACGTAACGTACAATGCATTATAATGACGTTGATTTTACGATGATCACTAAAGCTTGTGGCACGCTGCTCCGTTCCGTCCCGTTCCGACGACGAAGAGAGCCTCCAGGGCCACCGTAGTTGTGCTGGCCCATCCGTTGCAGTCAGTCGCTAACTATACGGTGGCCTTAGAGGCTCTCTTCGTCGTTGGGACGAACCGGAACGGAGCAGTGTGCCACAAGCTTTACACCCCCTTGTGCCTCTTGTCTTTATGAAATGACACAAGCGAGTAAATAAACGAGACGGTGTTACAGCTGCACGAGAAGAATCGGTCTGGTTTATTTGAAGACAATACAACAAACAAGAATTATGTAAAAAAAAAAAATCGAGAACTGACGTGATGAAATACTCACGTGAAAACGGCATTAAAAATATCAGCAAACTAATTTAAAAACTCCGTTCGGACTTTGAAGGACGGTATACCTATTTCTCACGGCAAACAGGGACGGCATGGGCTGCAAATATTTCGTGAGGAGGCGGTATGTCATACCGTCGCATATCGCCCCCACTTCGTGCAATGGAAAATAAACAATTTATCGCAACTTTCAATAAAATGTCAGTACACATTTCTGCAAAAGTAATCACCAAGCTGTAGCGACGCCCTTCACACTCTGTCACCCTGTAGGCAGATGGCTGTTTTACATTGTGAATAAGTCAACACTGATAATGACAGCATTTTGATCTTAGTCACTTACCTTGATCTCGAGCGACAAATTCTTGACCTTGTCTCCGTTTTCTTGAAATTATGACCAGTTTCTCGCATTTCTACGAAATTCTCATCAATCTCAACAAAATACGGCAATCATAATCATACTCAACACTAGTAATTGCTCAAATACAGCTTTATATCAATATTTTGAAGATTTAATGCGTCAGCAGATAAGCCATTGATTGATTTAACTATACGTTTTGATCAAAGGGCACGAAAATCAATCGAGAACAAGTGCCGGTATAATTAATTAGAATTCAGCCGGGAGACAAAGCCGGTGCCGCAAGGAAAGCCACCTACCTCAATCCTTTTCCACAATCACCTCTTCCTCCTCCTCCTCCTCCCCCCTCTCCCTTCCTTCCCGGACCCCGCAGCACCATCCTCCCACGTTATAGTAAATCTAAAGCTGACATTAGTTTGCAGTTTAACTTTCTCATATTGTATCCAAAACGCCGCCAGTTCCAATACGCCGCCAATAGTCAGAATTGATGGAAGAGTGCTAAGAACTTGAATTTGGGCGACCTTATTCCTTGATAAAACGCCCAAACGCCTCATATTTTTTGTTTAAGCGTGACTTCCGTGTTGGCGTTAAGTCAGGTAAGTAAAGGCTTCATAATTATAACTTTCAATAGATATAATACTTAGGGCATTTATATGACAACAACAATAATACTTCTAACCACCACATTGACGTCCAGGCTGCTGACTTCTTCTGTCTATCTCAAACTATGACCAGGGGGCACCACCTCAAACTCTGTGGAAGTTTCTCTTTTGGCAATGTTCGGCACAGGTTTTTCTCTGAACGGGTGGTCGAAACCTGGAATTCCCTGCCTGCCTCGGTTGTTCTTTCTACTTCGCTTGATTCTTTCAAAAATCGTCTGGACCGTTTTCTTGCTTAGGTTTTTTTGGGCGGTTGGCCTTTGG
>JAHWFP010117571.1:73850-86189 GCA_023313725.1 Lithobius niger | reverse complement strand
TTTTTTTTGTATTCTTTACTAGCAGTCGTAACCCCGTTTCGCCCGTGGTGGTTTCCCATTTTTCGCTCATTGTTGCCTGAACGTTAACTGCGACAGGCAATTTTTTTTCTTTACTACTCCCTTTCCCGCCAATCCTCCTCTCCCCTCTCCTTTTCTGCCATCCTCTCCCTCCCTTCTCCCTTCCGTTTCTATCCGTCTACCCGTCCCTCCCCTTCCCTTCCTCCCTTTTGCTACACGTAGTTGAATTTGGATGGGTAAGTTGAATTAAGTACTACCCCCCCCCCTGCCCTCCCCCTTGTGCAAGATTTGGCCCAAATTGATACGGTCTCCATCCCAAACCACCAACAAAAAATTACCTTTCAGGTCCAGTTATATGCATACTCATGCGCTTAATGGTAATAGACGCCCTAGCCTCCTCCTTATAGCAATAGAATGCCATGAGGAGGGCTAACAGAAGCAATGCCTCCCCGTCCACCGCACCGCCTCTCCCTCCCACCCAAGTCTATCGCTTTGGTTGAGCGATACGTACCGTGCGGGGGAAAAAACCTGTCTTTCGTTAAGACTTGCCGCTTAGATGGCCGCGCAGAGCAAAAAGTTAGTCGAGGCAACAATGCGGTAATTTTAATTTTTTTGCTGGCAAAAGAACAAAGTGTTCAAAGGGTTTTATCGACCAAGGGTTTTAACTCTACAAAGTCTCTACTGAAACGTGTTGCATTCATTCCTATTAGTTCCGTCCGAGTTTTCAGAGGGCGCCACGTGTTTGTTCCATCTGGTAATTTTTGCTCATTTTTCAGCCCAAATCTAAAGTAAAGCAAATTTCGCTTAGTTTAGTTTATTTTTTTTAGGCTGAAAACTGAGTAGAAATTCCCACATAAAACTCGTGGCGCCCTCTATAAACTTAGACGGAACTAATAGGAATGAATCTAAGACGTTTCAGTGTGGGGTCTCAGTCACAAATTCTTCTCCCCAACCCTATAACTTCTGGGCCGTAGTAAATGAAGAAAAGAAACAATGCAGCAGGAAGAGTATCGGTGTTGGGGGAAGGGAGAAGCGATGGTCTCAGATTAAACATCGAAATGTCTTTATCGTAGTTAGTTAAGACAAAAAAAAAAGAAGCCAAGCAATTTTGTAATAGATATCCGTGAATCATAGGCGATTTAACGGTTAGGGCACGTTTACGCAACCACTCGCTTTTGCATTCTCGCAGCTAGAAGCTAGAAATCACCTCAAATTCCAACATGGCGGCGGTTTATGTCTGCCGCCTCGCGACGAAAACAGCAAATAACGTGTGTTCAGAAGCGTTTGGGAAAATTGTTTCGTCATGAGGAATCCTTTATCTTGTTGTAACGGATTGTAAGACTGCAAGTATTTACTCAAACGAGGTAGAATTTAGCTAGTCCATTTAGCGTTGTTACCATGGCAATGTCACCTTTGCCATGGCGATTGAGTTCTAGCTGCGAGAATCCAAAGGCGAGTCGCTACGTAAACGTACCCTTATAATTGTTCGCGAGGAAGAAACGGCTAGTCCAATATCGAGGGGCTGGAGGGAGCACGAGTTTTTTTCCCTTCAGCCCCGAGATTATTGGATTAGCCGTTTCGAGCTCAAGAGGAATTATAGCCGTTAAATCGCCTATGATTCACGGATATGTATTTTAATGCTAAGGTGTGACGTCGAGCAAATTTATCGTGTTATTAGAGTTTTTTAAAGACTTGCTTCAAGAATTTAAGATTTTTTACATGCGATTTATGTAAACTCCCGAAAGGAAGTTCCGGGTTGGACATGGGGTTGGAAGCTTCCTATGTATGAAGGCCGACCGAACGGGAGAGACGTTCCGTAATACTGATGTTTGTGTTTTAAGGTAAAACTGTATTTTTTTCTGCTTTAATAGTTTAAATCAGATGAGTGTATAAAATGCGTTATTCGCATGAGTCTCGTAGCGTTTTAGGTGTATTTCGAAGTGTCAGTAGCCTAGTTTTCGTACCGTCGGAACGAAAACTTGTCGGGTTGGGACATTCCTCCGGGGGTAGGGGCCTAGCATAGTTTTTTTCTGTTTTTTTTTTTCGTGTTAGGCTAGAAAGAAATATGTCGCAGGTTGTAAACGTGCCTGTTTATGTTGGTTGCAATGCGGTTTGCTGGTTGAATTTGTGTTGCGTACGGTAATTTTGCAAAGTTGGGTCATATGTCACATGGTGGAGCAGGGGTTACGTGTAGACCCCCGTAAAAACGTGTTAGATTATCAAAAACGTGTGGGTTATCAAAATTACCCACTGTGACGTGTGAGCAGGTGGGTCGTTGCTTTTCGGCTGCCATTTCTGCCTCTTTTGAGGGGAGAAATTGGTGGTTTTTATTCGTTTTAAATGTCTGTTTTATGCTTTTAATGTAGGTTGACTCAGTGGCTTTTGCCATGCTTAAATTGTATTGCTAACTTGAGGACGAAAATTGATAATTTTCGAAACGTTGTTAGTATTTTTATGTAGCGCTGCTTGGTTTGCCTTCACATAAACGTGTGTGGGTTTTTCACATTAACCGTGTATAACGACTTCACTTTTAGCATGGGGATTGTGGTAGCGTGACGTCACCACCGTGTATTAAAGAATGTTATTAGTGTGTGGGGAGGGGGAACTAAGGAATGCAAACTAAATTCAACAGAGAATCTGGAGTGGGTCGGGGGACTTGGCGGGGGAGGGGGGGGGGGGGGGCGATTATAACTAAAGACCCACAAAAAAAAAAGGATCATGTCATTTATTTTAGTGATGTTGTAAAATAAATTCAACTGTCTTTAGACGGGCTGTAAGCCAGTATATATTAATTATTGACGCAGTATGCCAGAAACCAAACTAACTGACGTGGATTGCCGTTTGGTCATTCAACGAGTTAACCATCAGTTTGGAAAAGAATAAAATTTTCAAATTTTTTCAGTGTTAAACTCTTCAACAGTGTAGATCAGCTTACGAGTGATTTCCCATAATTGTACCATTTAAAATGACTTGCCTCAATGCCTTGACAATGCGCTTAATGTTCCTTCCACACAGGAGAAAAGGTCTGGATCCACCCATGACCCGAGTCTGAGTCGGGACTTGAGACGCCGACTCCGACCCCCGTGTTTCATTGTGGAAAGGGTCGGAGCAAGGGCCCGCGCTTTAGGGAAACGTTTTGACTCATGGAGCTCTGAGGGCGGGTTTACGCTAGGGCAATTTTCTCGCGCACTAGCTTTAATTGGTTAATACTAAGGGCTCCCTTATGCAACCACTCGCTTTTGCATTCTCGCAGCTAGAAGCTAGAAATCACCTCAAATTCCAACATGGCGGCGGTTTTATGTCTGCCGCCTCGCAACGAAAACAGCAAATAACGTGAGTTCAGAAGCGTTTGGGAAAATTGTTTCGTCATGAAGAATTCTTTATATTATTGGCACGGATTATAAGACTGCAAGTATTTTCTCAAACGATGTCAAATTTAGCTAATCCATTTAGCGTTGTTACCATGGCAATGTCAGCTTTGCCATCGCGATTGAGTTCTAGCTGCGAGAATGCAAAGGCGAGTCGTTGCGTAAACGCGCCCTAAGGGCTCGTTTATGCTACCACTCGCAGCTAAAATTTAATCGCGGTGACAAATGTGTAGTTTCCATGGTAACAACGCTTTCTGGATTAGCTAAATTCGGCATCGTCTGAGTAAATGCTTGCGGACTTATAATCCGTGACAAGAAAGATAAAGAATTCCTCATGACGAAACGATTTTCGCAGTCGCTTCTGAACTCGCATATTGAATTTTTTCGCTGCGAGCTGGCAGAGATAAAACCGCCGCCATGTTGGAATTTCAGATGATTTCTAGCTTCTAGCCCCGAGAATGCAAAGGCGAGCCGTAAATCTGCGCCCTAAATCTGCTGGCTGCTTCTCGCCTTTGCCGGAGAATGCGGATTTCGAGTTGTCTATAGAGCAGTGACATTTTCCGCCTTATTGGCACCAGTATGGGTTTTGGAGGGCATAACTACAAGGTGCACTAAATAAAAATGGAGGGAAATACAACGGAAGAGCGGATTTCTTAGGCTTAAAATAACGTTGTTTTTTCCTACAACAAAAATCGCACATTTTACGTCTAAGAAATCACTCTTCACAGCGTCGGCTTAAGTATGACGCCCTTCTGTTTCTCTCTGCAGTGCCCCTTGCAGCTAACCCATTAAGACTCCGCGCATAGAGTTATATACAATAATACTACGTCGTGTCACTGCTCTATACGTTGTGACCACGGCAACAACGCGGACGTAGCTATTCTCCTTGTGCCTCGCGACACGACGCACGGTGCCTTCAACATGACAGCGTCGATTTATGACATCCAGAAGACAATTTAAACAGCAGTACAAAACGACGGGCTGATTACTGAATGCCGGCATTCGATTGTTTTTGTCTTCAATCCGATGATCCCCGAAATGGACGCCATGTTGGATTTTGATTTCTCGCTGCGAGCAGCTATTTATTCTACTGTTGTCTGATCACTAGCTGGAAGCTGTTCTTTGAGCGAGAATAGCCAATTTTGGAAATAGTCTGAAATGACAACAATGTCGTAGGCAATGTTTAAAAATTACGTTTGCACTCTGGTCTTTATTTGAGTCGTTATTTATAATATGTTTAATTTGTTCTGCATGACTGCCGCATTCTTTTAGTAGAAACTGGAACTAATCGTAAATTAATAACGGTTGACTAGCAAATAGCGTTCGGCGAGCGAGAAGGTCTTATTGCGTAAACGCGCCCTGATAAGCGCAATCGCGAGATAAAGGGAAACCAGGAGGAAGGGACGGGAGAGAGAGAGAGGGGAGAAAGCCACAAAGATAGCGCCGAAAATTTGGCAGCGAGAAAAAGATTAACCAAAGCCCAGACCATGCCCGCAGTGTCGGAGTTTAGAGTGGAAAGCGGTAAGGGTGGCCACACACCAAAATCGACAAAACGTCTCACGACAGGACATTTTGTCGAAACCTATCTCAGCGTGCAGCAGACGTCTCCAAAACCATAGCAACGAACTGAGCGCCACACACCGGATGCGACGTTGTCGCGACACGTCTTTAGGCGTCTCGCGAAAACAAAGCGAAGCTCCTTCTATTTTCTTCTGTTGGGGGGTCTCTCCACCAGATGCGACGTTTCGTCGGTTACGTCCCGTTTCACCAAATCCCGTTTCGCCAAAAAGTAAGCAGATTGACAGCTTTTGCCTCAGGGGCCAGTCCCGTTTCGCCAAATCCCGTTTCGCCAAAGATCGTTCACGAAATTTTAGGCACACGAAACATTTAAAACATTTAAACACGAACATTTATAACATGATAGTGGTCAGACATTTAAAGACAAACACCCGTTTTTCAAAATTCCAATTCCAATTTAACATTGCAGAAGTTAAAGTGGCATGCCTAATTGGAAGTAATTTTTGATTAGTTGGGGTTTCTGATATTATGTGTTTAGCCGCAGCGAGCGAGGCAAGTAATTTGAAATAAATTATTTTTGCAAAATAATTTATTTCAAATTACTTGCCTCGCTCGCGCTGCCACGCTTGCTGCGGCTAAACATATAACATCAGAAACCACAACCAATCAAAAATTACTTCTAATTAGGCATGCCTCTTTAACTTCTGCAAAAACCTTTGCAAAAATAATTTATTTCAAATTACTTGCTTCGCTAGCGCTGCCGCGCTCGCTGCGGGTAAACACATAACATCAGAAACCACAACTAATCAAAAATTGCTTCCAATTAGGCATGCCTCTTTAACTTCTGCAATGTTAAATTTTTGGAAGAAAATGTTGACTCTGAGAAATGGGATTCTCCAAAACGGGAATTCCCGTTTGGAAAAGGTTAACCATCACGAGTATAACTAACTATTCGTAAAAGAGAACCTTGGCATTGACGTAGTGACGCCCAAGCAATCTAAACAATTATATTTAAAGCGCACGTTTTTCCGTCTGTATTGCCAGTTTTCAAAACGCTAATAAATCAACTGGGCTTATTCTACCACTGCTTGTCACTGTTAAATGTAAAGCCCCATTATATAGAAATAAGGTATTACATTTCGTGTACGTAAAATTTTGTCAAATTCGTTTTGGCGAAACGGGATTTGGCGAAATATGACTGGCCCCTGAGGGCAAAACTGTTAATCTGGTTTTTTTTTTGGCGAAACTGGAGTTCACCATTTCGTCTTGCAACGACGTTTTTGTCGAGTTTTGGTGCGGCCGCCCTTAGGCCGGAAGGATGTCCGGTTTTGCCTGTGGGAACAAGTCGGGACCCAAACACCAAATGCGGTGTTCGGTATCCAGTGTGGAGGCGCCAAGGCACGCAACTGTGGAACAAAGCCGAGTAGGACAAAAACTCTGTACCAAGAAACCAACTGCTCTCAGTAGAAGGCCACACAAACAAACCGAGGTCGCGCTCATTGTAAGACTACTGCGTATATAGGGAAATTGAAGGTGAACGTTTGATGTGATGGCGCTTGAATTGCACGACACGCGCGTCGTACTCACTTCGCCGACAACAAAATCATTAAAATTTCAGGTGGGTTTACAAAACGTCTGTTTGGTTTTGGACAAAAGTTTGTATTCCTTTGTGCGATATTTTTCACCACTTGTGCTATTTCCACACAGTTTTTCGGAAAAGTTTCCTTGCACGTCCAATTTCCCCCCTTCAATGGCGTGCACAGGAGAGGGGAGGGGGGGGGGGTATTTCCCGTGTCCTTTTCGCAAAATGCCTTTTTCGCATAATGCCCTTTTTGTGGTAAAAAAAATAATTTCGTTTTTATGCCGATATTTGCCGGTGCTGCGGTGCCTGAAAAGGGGGTAAAAGACTAATCCTAAAAAGGGCAAACAAAGGCTTAAAAAGGGCAAAAAAAGGCTGAGAAAGAGGCAGAAAGGGTAAGAAATAATGGGCCAAAAAAAGGTCCCCGTAAAAAAAATGTACACTAAAGCTCTTACTTTGTGCCCTCATTATTAAAAGTTGCACGTGCCCTCTTGGGGGTGTGCGCACGCTACTGCTCCCCTCCCCCCGCCCCCCTTACCATTCTGCCGATTTCTTCATTGATACACAGTTTATTTTCGTTCCACCAGTCTTGCACGAAGATTAGAAACCTAATTTTACGTTAAAAAGAAATCAGTTAATCAAAATCAAAAGCCAGCAGTGATAGAATGAAATTACCAATATAGAGAAACAATTATGGGAAAAAAAAAAGACTTGCTACTTAAATTTCGCGTATATATTCTGTTGGCGGAATAGCTTCAGAACATTAATTCGTGCAGAGAAGAAGCATAGACGCCACATTCCTTGCGGAGCTTGTATTTGAGGCCCAGTCGTTAAACTGAAATGGAGGTACAGACAATGTCGTCTTTACTGAAACCGTTTAAAAAAGTGAGGGATTTTTTTTTATTTGTTTCCAAATGCTGCTAAAAATTGACTAATATTTCAGTCACTTCCGGCCAGACGCTAAAGGTGATAGGCATGACCCGTTCAAATAAACGAATGAAGTGGGGCGTGACGTCATTTAACAATAGCTCACGATGCAAGCCCCTTTTTCTCCCCGACTCTATTTCAATAACTGCTTTATGCATTATATGCATAAGTAGTTAAAAAGGCACTCCGTTTGTGTTTGGTCAGCATAAAAATTTCTAAAAATTCGGTTCCGTAGTTTTATCGTGATGCTACGACGTAGCAACCCCAGTGAGTATCTGGATACAGAGCTACGCTCCCATAAGTTTGCAAATTGGAAACTTATGGGAGCGTAGCTCAATCCAGATACTCACTGGGGTTGCTACGTCGTTATGGGATATAACATCTCACAAAGGACTTTGTTTTCCCGGGCCTTCGCGAGCATCTTGATACTTTTTAGAGATCACCCGACCCGTCAAGGAACGAAAGGGTAAAACGCTACCTTCTGAGCGCAGTACCTCTTTACTATGTGCGCACGCAACCACCACCCACGATGCCCTAATGCTACCGCCAACCCTCACTCTTCACCCACAAAGGGGTACGGCGCTCCCCCCCCCCCCCCACCCAAAAAGTAACTAACAGTTTGACACGTTCAGTCAGTTATAACTTTGTTACCTAATTAACCTAGAACAATACGCCCAATATCCACGCAACCCCCATAAAACCCTTCTCTTCTCACCCACCCCCCCTCCTCCGGAGGCGGGCAGTGTAAAGGGGTAAGGGCCCAACTGTAGAGCTACCACTACCCACCATCAACAGAGCTCAGCTAAGCTGACAGGCTAAGTTGTTGTTTTAGCATCTGCTACGATATTTTTACTAAAATGTACGTACTATTTTTTTTGGACAAAAGAATTTGCGGACAAAATCAGGATGTAGTCGATGACACCCGCCTTCCACCCCCCACCCCCCTCCCCCCGCTCTGAACACACAAATTTTGTCTTCGATACGCCCTTTCCTGTAAGCCACATTGGCTCTCACAGTACCTTCCTAAAGCACCGAACAGAACGAACCAAACGCACCACTGTTGGTGACAGTTCAGCTCATTCCCTCAGTACCTTCCTAAACTCGCCGAACAGAGCAAACAGAACGCAACCACTGTTAGAGACAGTTTGGCTCCAAACTTGACGTCGTGCGTGCGCAGTGATGTTGCGTCAGCCGTTTAGTACCTTCCAAAACTGCAATCACAGCTCAGCAAACTCAATAAGCTCAATAGAGCAATCATTACGTCATACCTTTAACGTGACCAGACGTTGCTAATTGATTGTGCCAGGCTAGGCTAATGAATGTGACCAGGCGCGAGCAATGCCAAATTGCAAACCATTTCGGGGAGGTGGTTGCGGGTGATTCCGGAGCATGCTCAATTTCCGGCAGACTAATCGCTGACGATGGTTGACGTAAGCAAGCCATATCAACTCAGCTATAGTTGGAAATGAGCTGAACTGTCACCAACAGTGGTGCGTTTGGTTTGTTCTGTTCGGTGCTTTAGGAAGGTATTGCCTACTATAGCATTGTTGATGTGGCTTGCTTACGTCAACCATCGTCAGCAATGAATCTGTTTCCGGTTCCTCGTGCATGCTCAAAAGCTCCACCACTGGTAACCTCTCCAAACCACCTCCCCGAGATGGTTTGCAAATTGGCATTGCTCGCGCTTGGTTACATCCATTAGCCTAGCCTAGTCCAATCAATTAGCCACGTCTGGTCACCTTGAAATTATGACGTAACAAGTGCTCTGTTGAGCTTGTTGATTTTGCTGAACTGTGATTGCAGTTTCGGAAGGTACTGATCACTTGATGCAACATCACTGCGCACGCGCGACGTCAAGTTTGGAGCCAAACTGTGTCTATCAGTGGTGCGTTCTGTTCGCTCTGTTCGGTCGTTTAGGAAGGCACTGTCATTTATAGAGCAGTGACATTTGCCGCCATATTGGCACCAGTATGGGTTTTGGAGGGCATAACTACAAGGTGCACTACATAAAAATGGAGGGAAAAACAACGGAAGAGCGGATTTCTCAGGCTTAAATTTCTCCAACAACAAAAATCGCGCGTTTTAGGTCTAAGAAATTACATGACGCCCGTCTGTTTCTCTCTTTAGTGCCCCTTGCAGCTAACCCATTAAGGCTCCAGCATAGAGTTATATACAATAATACTATGTCGTGTTACTGCTCTGTAGTATTATTGTATATAACTCTATGGTGGAGCCAGTAACTGGGTTAGCTAGGGGCACTGGAAGAGGAAAAGAAGGTTGTCTTACTGAAGCCAATGCTATTGGACTGGATTTCTTAAGCCTACAACGCGCGATTTTTGTTCGAGAAAACGTTTTTTTAAGCCTAAGAAATCGACTCTCAAAGCACTGTCTTGACCAGAAGTTCCGTTGTTTTCCCTTAAATTTTAATCTAGTGCACCTTGTAGCTATTACTTCCAAATGGTGTCTCGTAGCCAATATGACGTCACTTGCCGCTGTCTATTGCGGCCGCTGGTCTTTGAATTTGAATTTATTGACTACGTGAGCCTATTGACCTTACACCATTTGCTCATTCTAAACTTAACCTAACCTAACTCTAAGGTTTTTGATTCCCACTTCCCAATAATGCGGCCCAATGCGTGTTCTATCATGACTGTGGCGTGCAAAATACGTTGCTACTGCACTATACTGGTACATTTTTTCACTCTCGAATCCAGCTTAGTTAATCGAACGCACCTACATTTTGATCCGATTGCTAGCTTTTGCGTTAACGATGGGGATTTCCAGTTGAGGTCTACAGTTAATCTTGGGCGTAAGTTTGGTATCACGAATATACGGCGATTTCCAATGCGAACTAAGTTGAGGGCTAAGGAATGTAGAGCCCCTAAGCTGCAGCCTAACTTAATACGGAACAGTTAGTCTCAAGCTGGAAAAAAATCGGTGATTTCCAATCAGGTTTAGCGATAATCCTCGGGTTAATGATCATGTTAGGTCTGGGACTAAGGATAAATTTTAGACCCAGGCACACCATGGTCTAAGTTGAGGTTTAAGCACGTCTTTCGAACGCGATGCTTCACTGCACGACCTGAGTGTTGGTATGAAGTGTGATTTCAGGGGTACATTTCCCCCACCAGATCAACTCAAGTGTCACTCTGGTTAAAGGTTGTCATCAGGTTAGTAGGAGATGATAATTTGACCTTTCTCCAACAGGGAGACACAATTTTCAGTTCGTAAATGTGAATTGGTTTAGGTTTTCGAAGTGACCACGTACACTGACATGTTTTAACAGGTTAACATAATAACTAACTTGTACCGGGGCCATAGCAACCACGGGGATGGTGGAGGGAACCTCCCACCTTCCCCCAATCGTCCAAGAAGACGTATAATACAGTTGGCAAATTCGATGTGTCGAGTTGCCAAGGTCGGATTAAATTTCACTGCCAAGTCCCATTTCCATGAATACTGGTTAATCATTATCATCTTTCGGTCAATTTGAAAGTAACGGTTCAGTTGCTTTTTTCTTATTAGCTTTCGTAACACTTCTGTTAGCGTGCGACTAACTGAAACGCTGCCCTTGACCGTTTCTAATCGCTTCCCTGCAGCTCTGCCTCCATCCACGCGACTGTTAAGAAATATAGTCTGTTCGCCAAATGGTATTTTTACCCTAAACCTGGAAGTAAGGTCCGCCCAATGTTTTATGGTGTTTTGTGTTTATTCAAGACATACTTAATGAAATTCTGCATGATGCCACTTTGTCACCTTGGGCAAATTTAAATATCAAGATGGCGGCCAAAGTGGCTGAAAAATCATATATCGTCCATATCTTTGCTTATAGAACAGACAGGATAATCATTTTGGCGTCTAATACTATGTTTTCAGGGTCAGGAAATATTAATAACGGATTATCTTGTTGAAAAAATATACATCCTTTTTTTTAGGGGCTGGTATCACAGTCACCCTTCAATTTTTCGCTCATTTTCAACTTTCAACTGCTGTTCTGCCGTTTCTAATTTATGTGAAAGTCCCCAATTATATTTATTCGAAAGGTGGGAATGTCTTCTTTGCATCAAGGGTAATCAAATGGGTTTATCTGTTAGGTACAGACCTACACTCTTTTTACTAGGGGCTGGTATCACAGTCACTGTTCGATTTTTCAACTTTCAACTACTATTCTGACGTTTGTAATTTAGGTGGGTGACTCCAATGAGGTTCACTCAAAAGGTCGGAATGTCTTCCTTCGAATGAGTCGAATTGGAGTCGTCCACCTAAATTAGAAACGTCAGAATAGTTGATAGTTGAAAATGAGCGAAAAATCAAACGGTGACTGTGATACCAGCCTCTAAAACAAAAGTCGTATATTTTATCAAGAAGGCAATCCGTTATTAGTATTCCCTGACCCTGCAACATAGTATTAGACACCAAAATGATTATCCTGTCTGTTCTATATGCGAAGATATGGCCTATATATGATTTTTCAGCCACCTTGGCCGCCATCTTGAATATTTAAATTTGCTCAAGGGTGACAAAGTGGCACCCTGTAGAATTTCATTAAGTATGCCTTGAAGAAACACAAAATACCATAAAACATTGGGCGGACCTTACTTCCAGGTTTTTGGCCCTGCTTCCAAGACTAGTATGCGAACTCAGAGCTAGGCTGCGCCTACCGGGAAAAGAGCCGTTTTGTTTTCCTGTTAGCCCAGCACCACATGGCTTAAAATACCATAGATTATGTAGAAACTAAAAATAAAACATGCTTTAAACTGTATCTCGGCTAAATTTAAAGTCTTGATAAGAATTTTAAACTTCGCGAAAATCACACAGTTAGCAAAATTAAAAATTGAGTTGGCCATTTTAATTCATGTAGCCTTTCTTTGTTAAATAATGCCCGGAAGGCGGTTCAGTAAGGAATAACTCCTAACTGGTATTTCGGAC
>JAHWFP010117571.1:40501-53846 GCA_023313725.1 Lithobius niger | reverse complement strand
ATCTCATGCTTTCTATTACTGTAGAGTAATCAATCTCATGATTTCTAATGGTAGAGCAATCAATTCCAGACTTTCCATTGCTAGACAGTAATCAGTCCACTGACTTCATAGCTTCATAGTAATCAGTCGCAAATCTTTCATCACCAGAGAAATGTCACCCCACGTCTTCCATTTCTAGAGGTTAATCAATTCCATGATTTTCATTACTAGACAGCAATCATTCCCGCCTTTTTCATTACTAGAACGTCATCCATGCCATGCTTATCATCAATAAATAGTACTTAATCCAACCTCTTCCATTAAAGAATGTAATTATTCTCATGCATACCATACAACACAGTAATCAATCCAACGTCTTTCATCCCTAGACTGAAATCAAGTCCACGGTTTTAGTCATTATTATAGTGTAATCAACCCCCACGATTTCCACTACCGAGTATAATCAGTCCAATGTTTTTCATTACTGTAGAGCAATCGATCTCACGATTGCCGTGTGAAACAGTCTCATGCTTTTTGTTACTAGAGATTAATCATCAATTCGACCCCTTCCTTAATCATGTGCTTATCTTACTATAATTATATTAATCAATACCGTATCTTCTATTGCTACAGTGTAATCAAGAACACGCTTTCATTACGATAGTGTCCACGGCCTATCTTCAGTTCGCCGCAGAACGAACACAGATAATCGATTGTACGTTTTTAGTAGCAGTGTGCCTTGTTGATATCCAAGGTGGTTGCAAAAATAATGGCGGCTGTCGATTAAAGCCGCCCCCTCCAGGAAGACGTGGCTGCTCATAAAATACTTGCAGGACTCAAGATGCGCCGCGCACACAATAGAGTGTAACCAATCCCACGTGTTCTGGTACTAGAGTGTAACGAATCGCACTTTTTACATTATTGGGGAGCAATCATCTTATTGTGTCATTAATCCCATGCTTTTCATTACTAGAGAGTAATCAATTCAATGTCTCCCATTACTAAAGTGTAATTAACGCTCTCTTGCATGGTGCTGCATTAAAGCAATACACCACTTCTGGGCCAAAATAAACAGAGTCCAATGCACAGCATTGTGAGGGGTCTCCGGGGACCACGAGCAAGGCGAGCAGTGGCAGCCCCACCTCCAAACCAAGTGAATGCTAGTCCGAAACCCACGACCGACCTATAGAGCTTTAAAAAAGGTTCCAGAAATTAATTCATGCAACAGAGGGTTAATACACTTTTCTTTATCCCCACCTTAACCCTCTCTTGCATGGGGCTGCATTAAAGCACCACTCTTCGGTCAAAAAACAGAGTCCAAGGGAAAGCACGAGCCTTGTGAGGGGTCCCAGGATACCCTAAGCAAATCTAGCAGTGGCAGCCCAGTGGTCATTATCCCCTCCTCCGAGCCAAGTGAATGCTGGCTCGAAAGCCACGACAGACCCATGAAGCTGCCATATAACAAAAAAGTACCAGAAATTAATGCATGCAACAAAGGATTTATCCAGTTTCCTTTACCCCCACATCAACCTTATTTTGCTTAGTGCTGCATTAAAGCAACAAGCCACTTTCCGATCAAAAAACAGAGTCCGGGCCAAAGCACGAACCTTGTGAGGGGTCCCCGGATACCCCGAACAAAGCTAGGAGCGGCAGCCCAGTGGTTTCCAATTTTTTGTTAGACCAAAATTATAGGGTTTTAGGCCTAAATTATAGGCTTAGGCCTAAATTATTAGGATTCTTTTTTGGGGAGATGGTTTGGCCCTTTTTAGGCTCTTTTGGTTGGGGGGGGGGGGAGTTTAAGGTAAAACATGTGTAAGCCGATCAATGGCTAAATGTGGCCTTTAAGTTAAATATATTGTTTAGTTAGGCTTATGCCACTAGTTAATCCTAATGTGCCTCGATTGCTGTCAAATTTGGTGGGGCTGTGTAGTTTGGCATAAGGAATTCGTTTCTGGGGTTTTGACGTTAAGCCTATTTTAGGCCTATTGTTGATTTTGGGGTTTTTAGGACTGAGGAGGCAAAACAAAAACGTTTTTACTTCGAACGATTTTTTTTATTTAAATCTTAGTTTGACTTGTTAAGTTAATTTTCGAATTTGGGTGTAATTTAAGTGAAGAGGAAGATTTTTACTTTGGCGTTTAGGTTTCCCGATGGCAATTTTCATGGTTTGTTCTACGGAACAACATTTCGCTTACAAGCAATAGGCAAACAATTTCGGTATGTTGGTGTGCTCATAAGGAGCAAAATTTCACTTCTACGGTGTTTTTCCCCCAAATGGGTTTTTTCCCCCACGAATAACTTAATTTTCGGCACCTTTTCAGAACTAACTTAATTTTATATTGTGACATGGTGACATAAGTTTGACATGGTTAGAGTGTTATAAAAATAAATAAGCTCTTACAAGTTCTATAGAAACAAGATTTGCAAGGTAGATTTTCAGCTTGTTGTGGGTTGAGGAGGATGATGCGAATCTATGGTTAAATCCACCCACATTAGGGCGCGTTTACGCAACGACTCGCCTTTGCATTCTCTCAGCTAGAACTTAATCTCGATGGCAAAGGTGACATTGCCATGGTAACAACGCTAAATGGATTAGCTAAATCCGACATCGTTTGAGTAAATACTTGCAGTCTTATAATCCGTGCCAATAATATAAAAAATTCCTCATGACGAAACAATTTTCCCAAACGCTTCTGAACTCACGTTATTTGCTGTTTTCGTTGCGAGGCGGCAGACATAAAACCGCCGCCATGTTAGAATTTGAGGTGATTTCTAGCTTCTAGCTGCGAGAATGCAAAAGCGAGTGGCTGCATAAACGTGCCCTTAGTCAGTGGAGAGAGAGTTAGCGATGCTAAAGTCTTATAATTTTGCTTCGGTGATCTATTGGAATAATTAATTTTAATTTTTACCGCATTAGTCTATTAGGTTTTAGATCTCATGGTAATTATTAGAAAATTAGTACATGTACACACAGAGATGAAACGTCATGCTTATTGTACGCGCGCAATGCATCATATAGTTACGGGTCGTTCTTAAATATAGTTAACAATATTCAACAGAAAATCTCCTAGGCGTCACATTTTAAAACGGTTTTTTTTTTTTAGCAAGGGAAAGACTAACGGTAAGTAAATAAACCTTTGGGGCTGTACTTGATGTGGTGGATCGAGAAAAATGGCGCTGCGGGAGGTATATCCCTTTAAACCCTTTGAAAACCTTTGATGCTGATCCAGGAGTGGTTAACGCTCGTTAAACCCTTTGAACCCTTTAATGCTGATCCTTGATCTCTTACGGTATTAATAAGGTAGATGCTAATGTTAATAACTAATAACGTGTGTACAATGTGTAGTTTATAACACACATTGTGTGTAGCTTAAAACACACTCCCTCCCCCTACCCCTCGCCCGACACCATAGTAAAGGTTATGTGGGTATGCTTGCATATACCATACAAGGGTATGTGTTGTTTTACGTTATTTTGATTGGTTTTTGGTTCAAGTATTTCTGTAATTCCTGCTGCCCGGTGAAATGTGGATGGCTCCTATACACCACCCAACTCCTCTTGCCGATATCTTCTTTGTTTTGTATGGGATTTTTTTCTGCGTTCTGTGTTTTACTACTCCAAACGATCACCCACATCTTTTGAATTTACTTTCTAACACTTTCTTACAATTTGCTTCACCGGGTGGCAACCTACATCGGATAGGGTGAGAGCTATCCACCAAATTAACGTAAAATGTGTAGGAATAACAAAGAAGCATTGCTCATAAATTGGTTTGGTTATATCACTCTAAGTAACTATTAAAAACAAGCATTAATAAGCACACAATTAGCTTGTGCCATTGCATTCTATATCTTGATTCCGATATACCCTTCAGACAACCACAAAAATTTGTCTTTTGACAAACTTTCCTTTGGTACATTGTTGGGAAATTCTCCAAAATCCACCATTGGTTCTCCCGACAATGGATTTGCAACAATGTTTCATTGTTTGGAATCCACAACTCGTGGGTGAGAGGCATATGCCTATGTGGTATAACACAAATCTACCCCCAAAACAAATCTTGTTAAAGATTCCCGCCAAGCTTTTCGGCCGTGCGAAGTCGTGATAGCAAACGCCAAGCTCTTTCGCCAAGCTAATCCCACCGAATAATAGTTTGAAGGTTAAATGAAATATATGAAAATTGCTTACTGCGCAATTTTCAATTATTTCATTTAACGTTTGAAGTCTTAGCCGGTGGGATTTGCTTGGCGAAAGAGCTTGGCGTTTGATATCACGACTTCACAAGGCTGAGAAGCTTGGCGGGAATCCTTAACAAGTTTTATTTTGAACCAGATATCATATATTTTTGGTCCTTATTAAAAAATCCAATTTTTTTCATAGTAATTATGAGATGGAAATAACAGTCTAGTTTTCTGGTCCATTTCCTTTTTTTGTTGACTTTCGTTACATTTTGAGGACGGCAGTCACCTTTTTTCATATGATTAGTATTTCCGATAAATACTGCAAATGCACAGATTTGTTTAATGTTCACTTTGGCATTGTTGCATAAAAACAATGTTTAAAGCAATGTAAAACAATTAATTTGGTCGTTTATTGGTGCCTAACCCCTGAACCACTTGGACAATTAGAAAAGGCCTTATGAAAAGAGCACTTCTCCAGAGTTATACCTGTAAAATGAGCTAAGAACTGCTTTATCTACCGCATGGTAGAATATATTTTCGTGAAAAAAAATACGTTACCCAGTAATTAGTAATCTACCCCAAAACAAAACTTGTTAAGGATTCCCGCCAAGTTTTTTGGCCACGTGAAGTCGTGAAATCAAACGCCAAGCTATTTCGCCAAGCTAATCCCACCGAGTAATAGTTCGAAGGTTAAATGAAATATATGAAAATTGCTTACTGCGCAATTTTCAATTTATTTCATTTAATGTTCGAAGTTTTAGTCGGTACGATTAGATTCGCGAAAGATCTTAGCGTTTGATATCACGACTTCACACGGCCGAAAAACTTGGCCGGAATCCTTACAAGTTTTGTTTTGCGGTAGATATTAGATATTTTTGGTCTGAATTAATGAAATCCTTTTTTTTTTTAGTAATTATTAGATGGAAATACTAATATAGCTTTCAGGTCCATTTCTTTTTTTTTTGTTTGCTTTCGTTACATTTTGAATACAGCAGACACCTTTTTTCATATGATCAGTATTTCTTAGTATTGTAGTATCTCCTTGCAAACGTACTGATTTATTTAATGTTCACTTTGGCATTATTGCATAAAAACAATGTTTAAAACAATGTAAAGCGATCAATTTGGTCGTTTAGCCGTCCCTAACCCCTGAACCACTTGACCAATTTGAAGAGACCTTATGAAAAGGGCACATCTCCAGAGCAATACCTGTAAAATGAGCTACTAACCAGCAATATTCACCACATGGGAGAATTTATTTTCGTGATACAAAAAAGGCGTTACTAGTAGCCAGTAGTTAGTCAGTAATTAGGCAAATATGAATGTTATTCACGTCGTTTTTTCAACAAGAAAACGTTAAGCTGTGTCTCTAACAGTGACTTTTATGTTGTCAGGCAACCAAAGTCTCCCGATTAAACAAGTTTCAGCCTTTTCTGTCCATTGTTTTTTATCCTCACATACCTGAAAATAGCCAAACTACCTTAGCTGTAAAGACAGAACGTGTCTAGTGGTTGCCATGCTCATATATATTTTGTCTGGATAAGTGTTAGCGTTTACCATCTTGGCGGGTGACACACTAGAGTGTGTCTTGATAACTGTTTGTCGTAAAAAAATGCTAACAATTTTTATTCTAAACAGGTGCTAAACAAACTGAAAGCATTGTATGGCGATATGTACAATGTCAACAATGTGGCCATCAGTTCTACGCACACGCATTCAGGACCAGGCGGGTTTGAGCAATATTTAATGTACAACATACCCACCAAGGGATTTGTACAGCAAACCTTGGACGCTATTGTGAATGGTATTCTAAAGGTGAGTAAATGAACGCATCTGCCACTCATTATACACAACTTTCCTATACGACCAGTCAGTGCTTTAGTACTGCACATACACTGCACTGCCATATTTTAATTTATTGACCTCAAGACGTAAGTCTTCACTAAATTTAACTTTAAAAAAAAATTCCTTTTTACAAAGAGTTTCTAAACAAACTCAACCTCTGTCTGATTTTTTATGCTCCTTCCCCCAACCCCCTCTATTTACCGTTCGTATGTGACACGCGCGGATAATCAACAGAATGTGTGTTTGCGTGTCAGGTTGGAATTTCCCCACTAACCTGTGTCTGCTTGTTTAATGCAGTAAAAAGCACGGTAACAGATTCTGTGAAGGGAAACCAAGCAGTGCTACTTAAAAATACAAACAACGTTTCGAAAATTATCAATTTTCGTCTTCAGGCTGGCAATAAAATTAAAGCATGATTAAATTTTGTCGCTAACCTGAAGACGAAAATTGATAATTTTCGAAACGTTGTTTGTATTTTTATGTAACACTGCTTGTTTACACGTAGAGCTGGCACTGGAAGGTACAAGCGGAACTTTTGTTCCTCAAGTAATCAATAGATTTACCACGAATAAAAAATACGCAACACCACATCTCCCCCCCCCCCCCCCCTCCCCGTGTCGTCGTGGGACATGCCGTCAGGTTGTATTCTGGGATATGAAAATGGAGGATCGCCTAATGTCTCCTATGACACAACCCATTTCTCTGGTTTCGTTGACACAAACGACTGCATGTAGTTTAATATTTAGTACGTGTTTGTTCAAAGGCAACAGATGCTTTTGTGTGAGAAAATTCAAAATGGCCACCTCCGGAAGTCAGAAATTCCTACAGGTACTTGCTGTCCGTCTAATTTCAAATGGTTTGCAACGAAATCGACTCGTGCGCATGCCCTACACCCGTAAACTTAAATTAACCCACTTACAGGATACAAAACTGTGACTTCCAGCCACTTGAGCCAAAAATTCAAAATGGCCACTACCAGAGAGTAAACAATTCTTACAGTTATTCTCTACGCGTCTAATTTTGAATGGTTTGCAACGAAATCGACCAGTGTGCATACCCTACATGTCATAAAAGTCAAATTAGACCCTTGCATCCACTACAGCCAGGGAGCTTGGATTACACGTAGCTTTGATAGGGTGGACCCACTTACCATTACGCTGTACCGCGAGAAACCGTGCGAGATTTTGGGAGCTGCTTCAAACGCGTCTGACGCCTCTGCTCCCATTTCGCGCCATTTTACCGATTCTTGCAAATCATTGGCTTTTCATTGGCTTTTGATTTTGTTGATGAATCGATACAAAATTGGACTAACAAACGAACGAGTACTCATCATCAAACATAAGCCTGACCGCTCCAATTGTGTAAATTGTTTTAAAGTGTATTAACCTAGCACTACAATCGACAATGCGACTGAAAATAGCAACATTTGCTATCTGACGGAGAGCACCGCCACAAGCGATCATTGTAAAGCATGCCATTGTTTTGGTTTCGACGCAACGACGTCAGCTACTCTCGTCTTGGGTAATCTTGGTAAGAATTTGACGTTTTGTTTTAATAATGTGTATTTTAACGTTCAGCAAAGCTTGACCAATCAGATATTTCATAATTATTCATTAATTTCGTTACAAACTACTCGCTAGTTGAAACAAACTTTTTTGTTGGTTTCAAAAACCAAGCGTCATCTGCTTCGAGGATTGGTTTGGGAGCATAAACGTCATCAACTGAATCTCGCTCGTGTATACTTTACCACGAGAAATAGCTGTGCCATAGCTCAGACGCGTTCAACTCGTGGGTCCACCCTATCAAAGCTACGTATAATCCAAGCTCCCTGACTACAGCAATCTACAGCTAAAAATTCAATATGGAAGCCTTTGGACACTGATAATTCCTAAGCGCTCTTGCTACGCATGTAAATTCAAATGTGGATCTGTGAACGTGGAGCTGTGAAAGTCCAGTTAGTATGGTTACAGGGCTCAAAAGCTGGATCAGTTAGCTGCTACAGCCAAAAATGGTAAATGGCAGCCTCCAGAAACTGAAAATTTTCCCGGTATACCTGCTAGTCGTGCAACTTGAATAATCGTAGAGGAGGCCGATTTAGTTAGAACTATTAATCCATTACTGGGCCACAAATCGGAAACGTCGGGCACCTAATGGCTTTAACTTTAAATTGTATCAGACTTACAATCTTCACTGCTTTAAACAGTAATATTGTTACCAACCCGAAAGGAACCCAAAAGATGAAAAAAAAAAACCTGAATGAGAACACTGAAGTAACTATTAAAATGGGAAAACGGTTTTTAATGGGAGTGTTCTTTTCCATAACAGAATGTTTTTGTTTGAGTAAAGATCAAATAAAAAGTTGACTTTGTATTATGGCTACTAAATTTGTCGATCTAAAATAATTTATACCACGGATGTGACGTCACGCTAACTTAACGCCGCGCTAAATTTAGGTTAAATCCCGTTAACCGTGATCGGAATTGTGTGTCATCGCAAAAATGTGGGTTATCAAGTTGCCCCATACTTTTGTCGGTAATCCGTACTTTTGACACTTCCGGATCACGCAACCAGGAACGCACACACCAGCAACCAAATGCAGCATGGAAAAAAAAGTAACACAATAAAATCGTACAAAAGGAATTACTTTAAAGGAATGAAATCCTATTCCTTCAAACTCTCACATGTCTGGCTCAAAACTAAGTTTATTCACTCTGCGTAACCCCACTCCCCCCTACACATACTAAAATGGAATGACCTTCATTCATACCGATACCATATTACCGTATTTTTTTAAACAATTCTCAAACTACAAATGCTCAAAATGAATTACATACCTTCCCAGAATGTCCCAGGAATGTCACTTTATCCCTGCTGTCTCACGTATCGAATTATTCGCTCCAAACAGCTTCGATAAACACGAGCGAAGTTTCAGAGTAAAACCAGCTTGCCAACCTGCTCTTCTACCTCCCATCCCCCCTCCTTCCACAAAGTTGAGCCGAAGGACACACACACACACACACACACACTTTCCCCTCCACAAACTAAAATGGTATGATCTTCAATCATGTCGAGGATACTGATGATCAACGTTTTCTTGAAGCAATTTTCACAAAACACACAAACATGATTTTAATTAAATACGAGTAAGCTTGACGTCCCAACCGTGATATAAATCATTTATCAGTGACTAAACTCATGGTTATCGATTTTTAAACCACGGCTGCGAGGATTTCCCCGGCTCGACCATGCAAATCCTCACAGCCGTGGGTTAAAAATCGATAACTGTGAGTTTGTCACCAATAACTATTACTTATCTTCCTCAAAGTCCAATTGTTCATTTTTACTAACCGATTCAGTGTCGATAATGTTCATATCACTGCTCCCATAGTCAGACATCTGGTCATCACTGGAGATGCCTCTCCTCAGTCTTTTGGAAGCTCGGTTTCTGTGTACCATTCTTCTACATGATACAAGCTGGTCGACGCCACAAATCCTTATCATCGAAAGCCGCTATACCTTATTTACTTGAAGCATGTGCAGACTTTGGCTGCTGTCCGTTGCCACAGCCGCAAGCTGGGTAATATCATAGACACGGTGCTAGATGTTTCAAGTCATGGTCTGTCGATCGGTACAGAAGGTAATTGGATCGACAGACCATGTTCAAGTGCTTCCGATAAGAACAGAGTCCCGGCAGTAAAAATAGTCTAGAATTACACCGTTAAATACTAAAAGTGCAACCGAGACCCATTCTTCAAATTCTCTAGTCCCGGTGCCAAGACCCAAGTCCCAACTACTAGAGTCCCGGCAGTGTCGGTGACGTTCCGACTTGCTTACGAAATAATCACGTGATCGTGTTTCCTTGTGTCCACTACCTTGGTTCCGCGCGTCTAGACGTATTCGTTCGCCATGACATTACGTTCCCTCCACGAACGTGGACGAAGGTTGAGTTAAATGGTGGCAGAATGGGTAAACGGTGGCGGAATGGTATTCATATTTCGTTATAAATATTTTGTATGCCTTTGATCTGAAATATTTCTTTGTGCTTTAATGTGAAACACTTAATTTGTGTGAATCTAGCACACACGTGTTCGAAATGGTCTTAGGTTCGCCATACTAAAAGTCCTCAGCTGTCCATATTACGGTAACGCCGCCATCTTGGAAACATGACGCCCAATATTTTTTTTTTCAATATATCTCGGTTACGGTTGCTCGAGCATGAAAATATGTTCTGTCCAAAAATGTATAGCATGAAATTTTCTGCAAAAAAAGGTTCTATTCATTTTTTCATAGATTCAATGATTCAGCCAATAAATGGTGTAGAAGATTATTCAGCTAATGCTACCACCATGGAAACTAGGGGCCCGAAATCGGTATTTTCAAAATAGGGTGTAACGGAAATGTATGCCACAAATGCAAGGGTGAGCCATGCACACCATTCTTATGGAAAACTTCCGCATGAACGTATGTCCGAAGTGCTTGCCTTCCGAGATACACCCATTCCCCGAGTTACATGTAACACATCCAAGATCCAGAATTGCGGCGTGCAGCCTGACCGCTAATCGGTGTATGACTGCACTGTTGACCTGTCAAATGAAATACAGTTGCAACCTGGTCCCATTAACAGCTGCAACGATTGCTTAGTGAGCTAAATATGGTGAAACATCATAATAATGATAAACAAAATGAACAAATAAGCATACGTAAACTTTGTTATCTGATTCGTGTTGGTTAGTGCACTAGTCAGCCTAAGACACCTTTGTGTGACAAAGAGCCGAGCAAATACGTCCACCAATTGTGAAGCCTTGAGTCTGGGAGTAGATAGGTTAGGCGGAGGGGGAGGGAGCAGGGAGATCGGTTGACATTTGACCACAAATTTTGTTGAATATTACCATACAACGGTACAATTAACAATTAATAGCAGTAAATTGCTGCTAACTGCACTGTGATTTAGATCTTGGGTATTGAGGATACGAATGACAGAACTCAAAGAAGTTGCTCAAATTAGTGCCCACCGTGGGTGTCAATACATCGTTGAGCACGCCCTGTCATCGATTGACGAATACGTTAAAAAATGCTAGGATTTTCCCGTATGGTATCACAACATGCCTTTTCCCGTATGGTATCACAACATGCCTTTTCCCGTATGGTATCACAACATGCCTTTTCCGGTATGGTATCACAACATGCCTTTTCCCGTATGGTATCACAACATGCCTTTTCCCGTACGGTATCACAACATGCTTTTTCCCGTATGGTATCACAACATGCCTTTTCCCGTATGGTATCACAACATGCCTTTTCCCGTATATGGTATCACAACATGCCTTTTCACGTTGGCAAAGTGTGACAACATCGTTGACAGGAGCAGTATACACTAGCGATTTCAAATGACCCCATCACACAAAGAAGTCGAATGGATTTAGGTAAGGAGATCGTGGTGGCCATGCAGTTGGTCTGCCGCGACCTGCCCAGCGACAACCATGCGTATTATCCAGAACCTTGTGGGCTGCCAGGCTGGAAGCGAGCTGGAACACCGTCGTGCATGAACCACATCCGGTCCCTTGTTGCTAATGGCACATCCTCCTGTAGCGCAGGAAGGGTATTGACCCAGCAATTGTCTCTAGGTGTCACCCGCCAATCTTAGCGGCAAAATGAAGGGAACGCCGAGAATATCCCCAATAATGCCTGCCCCACACGTTTATTGAAAATCGTTGCTGTTGTCCGGATTCAATGGAGAGTTTGTGATGGCATCTCTGACAAACCCACCTTCATCTGGGAACAGCAATGATGATAGGAACACTTGGCTAGCAGCACATTGTTGCAGGAATCATTTACAAAAGGTCTCACATGCAGGGAAGTCAGATGGACTCAGACTCTACACCCGTTGCAAATGATAGGTAGTTAACAAATGTTCCTTCAAAATTCTCCAGATGGACATGTGTGACACACCTTGATTTGCTGCTACGCTTCTGGTGTTGGTTCCGGGATTGTTGTCGATGTGCTGCAGGATTTGCTCCTCCAAATTAGCTCTTCGTACATGTCTTGGTGCCCCCCCCCCCCCCAGCAAGCAGTTGCAAGTGAAAATGTACCTGTTTCACTGAGGCGCAGACCAACATCCTGAAAGGTTTGCCCGTCAGGATGTCGCCGATTTGGAATGGTTTCCAAGTACAGCCTCTGCATTGTTTCCACCTGCTGTCCCCTACATTAAATGCTTATCTGCATTTTCTGCGTTTGAATATGGGATGTTGCCGTTGGTGAAAAGCCTTCACATTTACCTTCTACCCCAGCTATGATAGGGTAATGAGCCAAAGAACTGCTAACACTTTATTCATGCTTAAACAGACCTCAAACAAACAGCCTCCCGAGACCCACACACCAACCGATTTGCCGAGTGAGCTGTCATTACATGGCAGCCATTTTAAAAACTACTTTACAATGTGGATGCATTTTTTAGTGAAAAAATTCGCCTAGTTGGGCACTGTAATCCATTATACGCTGAGATGGTCTGAATGCTGTCGAATGTGTCTAACGGACCAAACTCGTTATAGCTCCTGATTAGGCCTCATAATTATTATGAGAACTTTTTCCCTGCTGGCATGTAACCGGGAAGTTCCAAAGCTGAATTGCTAGCGCGCTGTACATGCGATGAGCTGAACTAAAGTAATTCTCTACTCAAGGCAAACTGAGATAGCGGCTGTTTTCCTCGCTACACTCCAGGCTGGTCAGCTTTGTGTTTTTCCGGTGTTAGTTCGTGAAGGCAAGCCAGTAGCCGTCCAGCGCCTACACCCTGAGAACCAAGAAAATAGGTATCTGAACAAAGTGCGTGCGGGTTGATCCCTTCGTCTGCCAGATCTCGCAATTTAATCGTTATGCTTCCTCTCTGTTTAAACATTTTCAAGCAGCTGAGTAAAATATGACTTTTCCCGCATACAGATTTTCAGATACCTATTCCCTTCGATTCTCAACCTGTACGATACTGGCCGGCTCCTGGCGAAAGACTAATACTGGAACAGCAGCAGTCTTAAACCTGCCTTAAAGTGAGCTAGGAACGTAGCTTCCGTCCCAGTTTGCCTTCTCTCTACTTAACGTGGTTATGGTTATGGGATATTCATCTAATCACAAAGTTTTCATGGAATATGAATCTCCCCCCCCCCCTCACCCTTTCACATACGAGTCGTCTCCTCCAACTTTCAATAAACTTATTAATGTTATCCTTTTCTTTTTTTTTTCTGTATGTTTATTCTTAGAGCGTAGTTCAAGCGCACACCAATATTGTTAAAGGAACTGTTTTGATGAACAGCGGAGAAGTACCTAACGGAAACATCAACCGTAGTCCATCC
>JAHWFP010117571.1:348-25929 GCA_023313725.1 Lithobius niger | reverse complement strand
AGGCATGTTGTGATACCATACGGGAAAAGGCATGTTGTGATACCATATGGGAAACTCCTAGCATTTTTGAACGTATTCGTCAATCTATGACAGGGCGTGGTGCTCAACGATGTATTGACACCCACGGTGGGCACTAATTTGAGCGACTTCTTTGAGCTCTGTCATTCGTATCCTCAATACCCAAGATCTAAATCACAGTGCAGTTAGCAGCAATTTACTGCTATTAATTATTAATTGTACCGTTGTATGGTAATATTCAACAAAATTTGTGGTCAAATGTCAACCGATCTCCTTGCTCCCTCCCCCCTCCGCCTAACCCTTCCACTCCCAGACTCAAGGCTTCACAATTGGTGGACGTATTTGCTCGGCTCTTTGTCACACAAAGGTGTCTTAGGCTGACTGGTGCACTAACCAACACGAATCAGATAACAAAGTTTACGTATGCTTATTTGTTCATTTTGTTTATCATTATTATGATGTTTCACCATATTTAGCTCACTAAGCAATCGTTGCAGCTGTTAATGGGACCAGGTTGCAACTGTATTTCATTTGACAGGTCGACAGTGCAGTCATACACCGATTAGCGGTCAGGCTGCCCGCCGCAATTCTGGATCTTGGATGTGTTACATGTAACTCGGGGAATGGGTGTATCTCGGAAGGCAAGCACTTCGGACATACGTTCATGCGGAAGTTTTCCGTAAGACTGGTGTGCATGGCTCACCCTTGCATTTGTGGCATACATTTTCGTTACACCCTATATTGAAAATACCGATTTCGGGCCCCTAGTTTCCATGGTGGCAGCATTAGCTGAATAATCTTCAACACCATTTATTGGCTGAATCATTGAATCTATGAAAAAATAAATAGAACCTTTTTTGCAGAAAATTTCATGCTATACATTTTTGGACAGAACATATTTCATGCTCGAGCAACCGTAACCGAGATATATTGAAAAATAAAATATTGGGCGTCATGTTTCCAAGATGGCGGCGTTACCGTAATATGGACAGCTGAGGACTTTTAGTATGGCGAACCTAAGACCATTTCGAACACGTGTGTGCTAGATTCACACAAATTAAGTGTTTCACATTAAAGCACAAAGAAATATTTCAGATCAAAGGCATACAAAATATTTATAACGAAATATGAATATCATTCCGCCACCATTTACCCATTCTGCCACCATTTAACTCAACCTTCGTCCACGTTCGTGGAGTGCACGTAATGTCATGGCGGAGTACGTCTAGACGCGCGGAACCAAGGTAGTGGACACAAGGAACACGATCACGTGATTATTTCGTAAGCAAGTCGGAACGTCACCGACACTGCCGGGACTATAGTATTTGGGACTTGGGTCTTGGCACCGGGACTAGAGAATTTGAAGAATGGATCTCGGTTGCACTTTTAGTATTTAACGGTGTAATTCTAGACTATTTTTACTGCCGGGACTTTGTTCTTATCGGAAGCACTTGAACATGGTCTGTCGATCCAATTACCTTCTGTACCGATCGACAGACCATGACTTGAAACATCTAGCACCGTGTCTGTGATATTACCCAGCTTGCGGCTGTGGCAACGGACAGCACCCAAATCTGCACATGCTTCAAGTAAATAAGGTATAGCGGCCTTTGATGATAAGGATTAGTGGCGTCGACCAGCTAGTATCATGTAGAAGAATGGTACACAGAAACCAAGCTTCTAAAAGACTGAGGAGAGGCATCTCCAGTGATGACCAGATGTCTGACTATGGGAGCAGTGATATGAACATCATCGACCCTGAATCGGTTAGTAAAAATGAACAATTGGACTTTGAGGAAGATAAGTAATAGTTATTGGTGACAAACTTACAGTTATCGATTTTTAACCCACGGCTGTGAGGATTTCCATGGTCGAGCCGGGGAAATCCTCGCAGCCGTGGGTTAAAAATCGATAACCATGAGTTTAGTCACTGATAAATGATTTATATCACGGTTGGGACGTCAAGCTAACTCGTATTTAATTAAAATCATGTTTGTGTTTTGTGAAAATTGCTTCAAGAAAACGTTGATCATCAGTATCCTCGACATGATTGAAGGTCATACCATTTTAGTTTGTGGAGGGGGAAGTGAGTGTGTGTGTGTGTGTGTGTCCTTTGGCTCCACCTTGCGCACGGAGCGCCCCCCCCCCCCCGTTAGAAGAGCCGGTTGGCAAGCTGGTTTTACGCTGGAACTTCGCTCGTGTGTATCGAGGCTGTTTGGAGCGAATAATTCGATATGTGAGACAGCAGGGATAAAGTGACATTGCTGGGACATTCTGGGAATGTATGTAATTCATTTTGAGAATTTGTAGTTTGAGAATTGTTTAAAAAATACGGTAATATGGTATCGGTATGAATAAAGGTCATTCCATTTTAGTATGTGTAGGGGGGAGTGGGGTTACGCAGAGTGAATAAACTTAGTTTTGGGCCAGACATGTGAGAGTTTGAAGGAATAGGATTTCATTCCTTTAAAGTAATTCCTTTTGGACGTTTTTATTGTGTTACTTTTTTTTCCATGCTGCATTTGGTTGCTGGTGTGTGAGTTCCTGGTTGCGTGATCCGGAAGTGTCAAAAGTGCGGATTATCGACAAAAGTATGGGGCAACTTGATAACCCACATTTTTGCGATGACACACAATTCCTGTCACGGTTAACAGGATTTAACCTAAATTTAGCGTGGCGTTAAGTTAGCGTGACGTCACAGCCGTGGTATAAATTATTTTAGATCGACAAATTTAGTAGCCATAATACAAAGTCAACTTTTTATTTGATCTTTACTCAAACAAAAACATTCCGTTATGGAAAAGAACGCTCCCATTAAAAACCGTTTTCCCATTTTAAGAGTTACTTCAGTGTACTATTCAGGTTTTTTTTTTATCTTTTGGGTTCCTTTTGGGTTGGTAACAATATTATTGTTTAAAGCAGTGAAGATTGTAAGTCTGATATAATTAATAGTTAAAGCCATTAGGTGCCCGACGTTTCCGATTTGTGGCCCAGTAATGGATTAATAGTTCTAACTAAATCAGCCTCCTCTACGATTATTCAAGTTGCACGACTAGCAGGTATGCCGGGAAAATTTTCAGTTTCTGGAGGCTGCCATTTGACATTTTTGGCTGTAGCAGCTAACTGATCCAGCTTTTGAGCCCTGTAACCATACTAACGTGACTTTATGAAGTGGAGTACACGTTCACAGCTCCACATTTGAATTTACATGCGTAGCAAGAGCGCTTAGGAATTATCAGTGTCCCAAGGCTTCCATATTGAATTTTTAGCTGCAGAGGGCTGTAGTCAGGGAGCTTGGATTATACGTAGCTTTGATAGGGTGGACCCACTAGTTGAACGCGTCTGAGCTATGGCACAGCTATTTCTCGTGGTAAAGTATACACGAGCGAGATTCAGTTGATGACGTTTATGCTCCCAAACCAATCCTCGAAGCAGATGACGCTTGGTTTTTGAAACCAACAAAAAAAGTTTGTTTCAACTAGCGAGTAGTTTGTAACGAAATTAATGAATAATTATGAAATATCTGATCGTTCAATCTTTGCTGAACGTTAAAATACACATTATTAAAACAAAGCGATAAATTCTTACCAGATCACTCGAGACGAGAGTAGCTGATGTCGTTGCGTCGAAACCAAAACAATGGCATGCTTTACAATGATCGCTTGTGGCGGTGCTCTCCGTTAGACAGCAAATGTTGCTATTTTCAGTCGCATTGTCGATTGTAGTGCTAGGTTAATACACTTTAAAACAATTTACACAATTGGAGCGGTCAGGCTTACGTTTGACGATGAGCACTCGTTGGTTTGTTAGTCCAATTTTGTGTCGATTCATCAGCAAATCAAAAGCCAATGATATGCAAGAATCGGTAAAACAGCGCGAAATGGGAGCAGAGTCGTCAGACGCGTTTGAAGCAGCTCCCAAATCTCGCACGGTTTCTCGCGGTAAAGCGTAATAGTAAGTGGGTCCACCCTATCAAAGCTACGTGTAATCCAAGCTCCCTGGCTGTAGTGGATGCAAGGGTCTAATTTGACTTTTATGACATGTAGGGTATGCACACTGGTCGATTTCGTTGCAAACCATTCGAAATTAGACGCGTAGAGAATAACTGTAAGAATTGTTTACTCTGGTAGTGGCCATTTTGAATTTTTAGCTCAAGTGGCTGGAAGTCACAGTTTTGTATCCTGTAAGTGGGTTAATTTAAGTTTACGGGTGTAGGGCATGCGCACGAGTCGATTTCGTTGCAAACCATTTGAAATTAGACGGACAGCAAGTACTTGTAGGAATTTCTGACTTCCGGAGGTGGCCATTTTGAATTTTCTCACACAAAAGCATCTGTTGCCTTTGAACAAACACGTACTAAATATTAAACTACATGCAGTCGTTTGTGTCAACGAAACCAGAGAAGTGGGTTGTGTCATAGGAGACATTAGGCGATCCTCCATTTTCATATCCCAGAATACAACCTGACGGCATGTCCCACGACGACACGGGGAGGGGAGGGGTGGGGGGAGATGTGGTGTTGCGTATTTTTTATTCGTGGTAAATCTATTGACTACTTGAGGAACAAAAGTTCCGCTTGTACCTCCCAGCGCCAGATCTACGTGTTAACAAGCAGATTATGTGAAGGCAAACAAACCAAGCAGTGTTACATAAAAATACAAACAACGTTTCGAAAATAATCAATTTTCGTCTTCAGGTTAGCAACAAAATTTAATCATGCTTTAATTTTACTGCTAACCTGAAGACGAAACGTTGTTTGTATTTTTAAGTAGCACTGCTTGGTTTGCCTTCACATAATCTGTTACCGTGCTTTTTGCTCCATTAAACAAGCAGACACAGGTTAGTGGGGAAATTCCAACCTGACACGCAAAAACACATTCTTTTGATTATCCGTGCGGATAAGACTGAAAATCAGACAGAGGTTGAGTTTGTTTAGAAACTCTTTGTAAAGAGGAAATTTTTTTTTAAAGTTAAATTTAGTGAAGACTTATGTCTTGAGGGCCAAATTAAAATATGGCAGTTCAGTGTATGTGCAGTACTCAAGCACTGACTGGTCGTAGGAAAGTTGTGTATAATGAGTGGCAGATGCGTTCATTTACTCACCTTTAGAATACCATTCACAATAGCGTCCAAGGTTTGCTGTACAAATCCCTTGGTGGGTATGTTGTACATTAAATATTGCTCAAACCCGCCTGGTCCTGAATGCGTGTGCGTAGAACTGATGGCCACATTGTTGACATTGTACATATCGCCATACAATGCTTTCAATTTGTTTAGCACCTGTTTAGAATAAAAATTGTTAGCATTTTTTACGACGAACAGTTATCAAGACACACTCTAGTGTGTCGCCCGCCAAGATGGTAAACGCTAACACTTATCCAGACAAAATATATATGAGCATGGCGACCACTAGACACGTTCTGTCTTTACAGCTAAGGTAGTTTGACTATTTTCAGGTATGTGAGGATAAAAAACAATGGACAGAAAAAGGCTGAAACTTGTTTAATCGGGAGACTTTGGTTGCCTGACAACATAGAAGTCACTGTTAGAGACACAGCTTAACGTTTTCTTGTTGAAAAAACGACGTGAATAACATTCATATTTGCCTAATTACTGTCTAACTACTGGCTACTAGTAACGCCTTTTTTGTATCACGAAAATAAATTCTTCCATGCGGTGAATATTGCTGGTTAGGAGCTCATTTTACAGGTATTGCTCTGGAGATGTGCCCTTTTCATAAGGTCTCTTCAAATTGGTCAAGTGGTTCAGGGGTTAGGGACCGCTAAACGACCAAATTGATCGTTTTACATTGTTTTAAACATTGTTTTTATGCAATAATGCCAAAATGAACATTAAATAAATCATTACGTTTGCAAGGAGATACTACAATACTAAGAAATACTGATCATATGAAAAAAGGTGTCTGCTGTGCTCAAAATGTAACGAAAGCACACACACAAAAAAAAAGAAATGGACCTGAAAGCTATATTAGTGTTTCCATCTAATAATTACTAAAAAAAAAAAAAGGATTTCATTAATTCAGACCAAAAATATCTAATATCTACCGCAAAACAAAACTTGTAAGGATTCCGGCCAAGTTTTTCGGCCGTGTGAAGTCGTGATATCAAACGTCAAGATCTTTCGCGAATCTAATCGTACCGACTAAAACTTCGAACATTAAATGAAATAAATTGAAAATTGCGCAGTAAGCAATTTTCATATATTTCATTTAACCTTCGAACTATTACTCGGTGGGATTAGCTTGGGGTAGATTACTAATTACTGGGTAACGTATTTTTTTTCACGAAAATATATTCTACCATGCGGTAGATAAAGCAGTTCTTAGCTCATTTTACAGGTATAACTCTGGAGAAGTGCCCTTTTCATAAGGCCTTTTCTAATTGGCCAAGTGGTTCAGGGGTTAGGCACCAATAAACGACCAAATTAATTGTTTTACATTGCTTTAAACATTGTTTTTATGCAACAATGCCAAACTGAACATTAAACAAATCTGTGCATTTGCAGTACTTATCGGAAATACTAATCATATGAAAAAAGGTGACTGCCGTCCTCAAAATGTAACGAAAGTCAACAAAAAAAGGAAATGGACCAGAAAACTAGACTGTTATTTCCATCTCATAATTACTATGAAAAAAATTGGATTTTTTAATAAGGACCAAAAATATATGATATCTGGTTCAAAATAAAACTTGTTAAGGATTCCCGCCAAGCTTCTCAGCCTTGTGAAGTCGTGATATCAAACGCCAAGCTCTTTCGCCAAGCAAATCCCACCGGCTAAGACTTCGAACGTTAAATGAAATAAATTGAAAATTGCGCAGTAAGCAATTTTCATACATTTAATTTAACCTTCAAACTATTATTCGGTGGGATTAGCTTGGCGAAAGAGCTTGGCGTTTGATATCACGACTTCACACGGCCGAAAAGCTTGGCGAGAATCCTTAACAAGATTTGTTTTGGGGATAGATTTGTACCACAGGCATATGGCTCTCACCCACGCGTAACAGTTGTGGATTCCAAACAATGAACCATTGTTGCAAAGCCATTGTCGGGAGAACGAATGGTGGATTTTGGAGAATCTCCCAACAATTTACCAAAGGAAAGTTTGTCAAAAGACAAATTTTTGTGATTGTTTGAAGGGTATATCGGAATCAAAATATAAAATGCACTGACACAAGCTAATTGTGTGCTTATTAATGCTTGTTTTTAATAGTTACTTAGAGTAATATAACCAAACCAATTTATGAACAACGTTTCTTTGTTATTCCTACACATTTTACGTTAATTTGGTGGATAGCTCTCACCCTATCCGATGTAGGTTGCCACCCGGTGAAGCAAATTGTAAGAAAGTGTTAGAAAGTAAATTCAAAAGTTATGGGTGATCGTTGGACTAGTAAAACACAGAACGCAGAAAGAAATCCCACACAGAACAAAGAAGATATCGGCAAGAGGAGTTGGGTGGTGTATAGGAGCCATCCACATTTCACCGGGCAGCAGGAACTACAGAAATACTTGAACCAAAAACGAATCAAAATAACGTAAAACAACAAATACCCTTGTATGGTATATGCAAGCATACCCACATAACCTTTACTATGGTGTCGGGCGAGGGGTAGGGGGAAGGAGTGTGTTATAAACTACACACAATGTGTGTGTGTTATAAACTACACATTGTAGACACGTTATTAGTTATTAACATTAGCATCTACCTTATTAATACCGTAAGCGATCAAGGATCAGCATCAAAGGGTTTAAAGGGTTTAACGAGCGTTAACCACTCCTGGATCAGCATCAAAGGGTTTCAAAGGGCTTAACAAGCGTTAACCACTCCTGGATCAGCATCAAATGGTTTCAAAGGGTTTAAAGGGATATACCTCCCGCAGCGCCATTTTTCTCGATCCACCACATCAAGTACGGCCCCAAAGGTTTATTTACTTACCGTTAGTCTTTCCCTTGCTAAAAAAAAAAACCGTTTTAAAATGATGTGACGTCTAGGAGATTTTCTATTGAATATTGTTACCTATATTTAAGAACGACCCGTAACTATATGATGCATTGCGCGCGTACAATAATCATGACGTTTCATCTCTGTGTGTACATGTATTAATTTTTTAATAATTACCATGAGATCTAAAACCTAATAGACTAATGCGGTAAAAATTAAAATTAATTATTCCAATAGATCACCGAAGCAAAATTATAAGACTTTAGCATCGCTAACTCTCTCCCCACTGACTAAGGGCACGTTTATGCAACCACTCGCTTTTGCATTCTCGCAGCTAGAAGCTAGAAATCACCTCAAATTCTAACATGGCGGCGGTTTTATGTCTGCCGCCTCGCAACGAAAACAGCAAATAACGTGAGTTCAGAAGCGTTTGGGAAAATTGTTTCGTCATGAGGAATTCTTTATATTATTGGCACGGATTATAAGACTGCAAGTATTTACTCAAACGATGTCGGATTTAGCTAATCCATTTAGCGTTGTTACCATGGCAATGTCACCTTTGCCATCGAGATTGAGTTCTAGCTGAGAGAATGCAAAGGCGAGTCGCCGCGTAAACGCGCCCTAATGTGGGTGGATTTAACCATAGATACGCATCATCCTCCTCAACCCACAACAAGCTGAAAATCTACCTTGCAAATCTTGTTTCTATAGAACTTGTAAGAGCTTATTTATTTTTATAACACTCTAACCATGTCAAACTTATGTCACCATGTCACAATATAAAATTAAGTTAGTTCTGAAAAGGTGCCGAAAATTAAGTTATTCGTGGGGGAAAAAACCCATTCGGGGGAAAAACACCGTAGAAGTGAAATTTTGCTCCTTATGAGCACACCAACATTCCGAAATTGTTTACTTATTGCTTGTAAGCGAAATGTTGTTCCGTAGAACAAACCATGAAAATTGCCATCGGGAAACCTAAACGCCAAAGTAAAAATCTTCCTCTTCACTTACATTACACCCAAATTCGAAAATTAACTTAACAAGTCAAACTAAGCTTTAAATAAAAAAAAATCATTCGAAGTAAAAACGTTTTTGTTTTGCCTCCTCAGTCCTAAAAACCCCAAAATCCACAATAGGCCTAAAATAGGCTTAACGTCAAAACCCCAGAAACGAATTCCCCATGCCAAACTACATAGCCCCACCAAATTTGAGAGCAATCGAGGCACACTAGGATTAACTAGTGGCATAAGCCTAACTAAACAATATATTGAACTTAAAGGCCAGATTTAGCCATTGCTCGGCTTACCCATGTTTTACCTTAAACTCCCCCCCCCCCCAACCAAAAGAGCCTAAAAAGGGCCAAACCATCTCCCCAAAAAAGAACCCTAATAATTTAGGCCTAACCCTATAATTTAGGCCTAAAACCCTATAATTTAGAACCCTATAATTTAGGTCTAACAAAAAATTGGAAACCACTGGGGCTGCCGCTGCTAGCTTTGTTCGGGGTATCCGGGGACCCCTCACAAGGCTCGTGCTTTGGCTCGGACTCTGTTTTTTGATCGGAAAGTGGCTTGTTGCTTTAATGCACCACCAAGCAAAATAGGGTTGATGTGGGGGTAAAGGAAACTGGATAAATCCTTTGTTGCATGAATTAATTTCTGGTACTTTTTTGTTATATGGCAGCTTCATGGGTCTGTCGTGGCTTTCGAACCAGCATTCACTTGGTTCGGAGGAGGCGATGCTGACCACTGGGCTGCCATTGCTAGCTTTGCTTGGGGTATCCGGGGACCCCTCACAAGGCTCGTACTTTGCCTTGGACTCTATTTTTTGACAGAAGAGTGGTGTGTCGCTTTAATGCAGCATCATGCAAGAGAGCGTTAATTACACTTTAGTAATGGGAGACATTAAATTGATTACTCTCTAGTAATGAAAAGCATGGGATTAATGACACAATAAGATGATTGCTCTCCAATAATGTAAAAAGTGCGATTCGTTACACTCTAGTACCAGAACACGTGGGATTGGTTACACTCTATTGTGTGCGCGGCGCATATTGAGTCCTGCAAGTATTTTACGAGCGGCCACGTCTTCCTGGAGGGGGCGGCTTTAATCGACGGCCGCCATTGTTTTTGCAACCATCTTGGATATCAACAAGGCACACTGCTACTAAAAACGTACAATCGATTATCTGTGTTCGTTCTGCGGAGAACTCAAGATAGGCCGTGGACACTATCGTAATGAAAGCGTGTACTTGATTACACTCTAGCAATAGAAGATATGGTATTGATTAATATAATTATTATAGTAACGATAAGCACATGATTAAGGAAGGGGTCGAATTGATGATTAATCTCTAGTAACAAAAAGCATGAGACTTTTTCACACAGATCGATTTCTCTACAGTAATGAAAAACATTGGACTGATTATACTCGGTAGTGGAAGTCGTGGGGGTTGATTACACTATAGTAATGACTAAAACCGTGGACTTGATTTCAGTCTAGGGATGAAAGACGTTGGATTGATTACTGTGTTGTATGGTAAGCATGAGAATAATTACATTCTTTAATGGAAGAGGTTGGATTAAGTACTATTTATTGATGATTAGCATGGAATGGATGACGTTCTAGTAATGAAAAAGGCGGGAATGATTGCTGTCTAGTAATGAAAATCATGGAATTGATTAACCTCTAGAAATGGAAGACGTGGGGTGACATTTCTCTTGTGATGAAAGATTTGCGACTGATTACTTACTAGCTATGAAGTCAGTGGACTGATTACTGTCTAGCAATGGAAAGTCTGGAATTGATTGCTCTACCATTAGAAATCATGAGATTGATTACTCTACAGTAATAGAAAGCATGAGATTGATTACTCTACAGTAATAGAAAGCATGAGATTGATTACTCTACAGTAATAGAAAGCATGAGATTGATTACTCTACAGTAATAGAAATCATGAGATTGATTACTCTACAGTAATAGAAAGCATGAGATTGATTACTCTACAGTAATAGAAAGCATGAGATTGATTACCCTACAGTAATAGAAATCATGAGATTGATTACTCTACAGTAATAGAAAGCATGAGATTGATTACTCTACAGTAATAGAAAGCATGAGATTGATTACTCTACAGTAATAGAAAACATGGGGTTGAGTACTTTACCATCGTAAGATTTTCCTTTTAAAGGGAGCGGGACTTATATGCTAAGTCGTATACATACCATAATTGATAAACTTGGCATCTCATACTAAAACTTGCTGAAACGAATTCGTGCTGTAAAAGTACAAATGTTCACACAGAGCAATAATACTCTACAATACATACCGAGGTATGAATAGCTTCAGTCATCGCACCGGTCTCAATAACAATGTACAATATTCTCTTTGTCCCATCACCAATAATGAAAGCTCTGCTGTGAAGGCGTGTGTGGATTCCATTTGCTGTCTGATCGAAGATGCCATATCCAGCCTGTTGAAAAGTGAAAAGAAAAAGAAAAAAAAACAACAACAGTCATTATTATGAAGAGATATGAAACCTTTAGTAGAAAAATAATCAACAAACAACCATCGTATCATCCAAGGACTGCAGTGACTTTGGTGTCAGTTCAGCACTCATGACTGATGTTAAAGCTGATGCAGCCCAACACCAATAATTGCTGATGTTTCATCTACCCACTTTCATCTCAAGAGAACCTCAACAATACTGAGTCTTTATTTGATTTGATTTGATTTTTATTTGAGTCCTAACAGGCCTACAGAGCCATGCCTACTGAGTCTTTAGGCTGAAGCTTTAACAAGCCCTAAAATGTAATGTATTTATTAGGGCCGCAACCCATAGTTAAGCGACCAATCTACAAAACTACATCATGTAAAACGGTCAAACTGCATAACAAAATGTACACAACAAATTTGAATTGATGTCCACTTGCTTGGGGGGGGGGGGGGGGGGCAGGATTCTGACTACTGGGCTGCTGTTGCTCCGTTTGTTTGGGTTCCGAGTGACCCGTCACAAACTTTACGTTGTGTGTTGTGCTTTTAAAATCGCTCCTTCTCCTTTTAGAGATAACTGGTTAAGTGTTGGCATCCCAAACGCGTGTCATAATTAAGATTCCTGTTAATTCTTGCCGTTGAATGGTCTAACGCAGCAAATCAATTTTCAGTTAAGCCACTCACTGTACACGATTTTCGCCAAGTTCATTGATATCACCAACTCAAACGAAGAAAAAACTTACCTGGAATCCTTAAGAAGTTTTGTCTTGTACATATTTAGTTGACGTTTCTGCATTAACTAGGACCTCTTAAATCATGGAAGAGGCAGCAAGCGTAGGACTACTAACAAACAAAACGACCAGCTCTATTTTCAGCTTTTTTTCCCCCTAAATTTGTACGAATTTTATGTCGTCACGTAGACTCCGTCTTCCGGCTGTTTCCCGACTCCTCGATACCCCCATCCCCACCCCGTGGCTCACCCCTGTAGCTTAAAAAACTTTAAATTTTCAGTCAAAGATGGAATTTGAAAATTGTTGAAGCAGACTGGGATTTTAACTTTGTTGGCTTGCTGCAGACGAGCTTCCGTATCGTTTGTGTTGTGATGGTGGTATTGATAATGATACCAACTTTCTTGTTTTTTTACAACTGGCAGGCTTATTGGCTGAAGGAACGTCGCGCCCCCCCCCCCCCCGACAATAGTAGGCCAACCCGTCATAAAAACTTTTTTTGGGTGGGGGGACTTAGACCCACCCAAAAAATCAAGAAAAAAACCCCAAATGTCATAAAAAAACAACAGGCCAGTCAGCTGTAATTTTTTTTCTAGGGAGGGGAATGGCAAAGAGGAGATGCTTCTCACCTTTACCCCTGTGGGCATCACTGCGTAAAAGCGACGACTGGGTCCGAATTTGCCAGCGGCGGCGTAAGTTGTGTTTGATTTGGCTGTTGGTGGCGCACACCTCAAGTCCGAACGAAATCTTTCTCAAATCGACGGTAGTGCCACCCTGGCTCCTGGCGGCGGTGATCACGCACGGACAGGCTCAGACGCGAATGTCCACTCGCTGGTGTAACAAGTATAGGTTATCAGCCACCTTTCCGATGAGTGAGATATAACAATGTGGAGGCCCAGCATGGCCGAGCCATTGTTGTATCTCTCCGACGAAAGTGGCTGATAACCTATTTATCACCCAATTTCACGATCTCAGTCCGACAACAATAGTATAGCACGCACACAACAAAGGACGAATAGTGCTGACGTTCTTTTGCTAAAAAAGGTCGACAATGCGACAAAGATGTCATTGTTGACAGCATTGTTATTCCTTGCTTAGTGAAGGGTTCTGCGACCAGGAGTGGTTAACGCTCGTTAAACCCTTTGAAACCCTTTTTTTTTAAGGGTTTCTGTGATCTTGTTTATTGATTGTAACTCGATTCCGAAGAGCCCCATCACCGTTCATACCGCGGAAACTCAACGACGAACCGCCCCTTCAGACAACTTCTCTTAAAATTTTTTTCTGGAGAAGTTGTTTGAAGAGGCTATGCGGCGTTGAGTTTCCACGGTACTGACGATCGTAAATAACCTTTACAGTTCAGTGTCATAATGTTTTCGTGCTACAAGAAAAAATGAATAAGAAAACGAAATTATTTTTTCTTGCTTAAGCAAAACAAGCTCTTTACGGTATTTTGATCGAGACTGTAACGTCCTTTTTAACATCTGGAGCAAGCGTGATGGTCTTAAATTCATAAGCAGGCGTGATATCGAGAGGTGATATCCAAAAGCAGGCGTGATATCCGATATTATCTACCGATATACGCATCTCAGCCCTCTTGTAACAACACAAGGATGCAGTAACACAACAATGAACGGGGGCTGAGAACTAAGTTCTCAGCACTCAAAACGAAGCAGAACACAACAATGAACGAGGGCTGTTCTCTTCACTGGTTCTCAGCACTCGATTATTATTTTTAACGAAACCTGTTTTTCAACTCCCATTGCGCAAATTTAATTTACTTTTTAAACGGCAAGTTATTTTTCACCATAATAAATACTGAAAACGGGGAATATCGGTAACATTTCAAGCATTTAAATTCATTACTTTACGACACCCATTGCGAAAATTTAAAGTTGCTCCTTAAAAACTTTCTTTAAAATCTGTAGTTTCGGGGGTACATTTTTGTTTGCTTGTGGAGATGGTCTCCATGTAAAATGTCGGACGCAACGACAAGGGCTCCCGATGAACAGCAAACAAAAATAAAAGAATGGAGGGGGGGGGGGGGGGGGTGCTTTTTCTTGGGATCTTTTTTTTGGGGGGAACGTGCCTTATTTTGGTCTAATCGGTGTTACGGATCATCGAAAAAGCATTTGTTTAAACGTTTTTTTATATTTTTGTATAGATTTTCTTCATGATTCTATCTACTAAAAGAGCAAGAAGGCAAAGAAAAAGGGTAAAGGGGGGTGGTTTCAGCCCCAATGTAGGGGCGATCTGTCCACCGACTTCTTACACAACCATCTCCAACATTGTATTATACGTAATCTCTTTCGAAATATATCCTTCCATTGTCAAATCAAACAAATCCTCGAATACCAAATCCGAAGCCATAATAGAGCAGTGAGTGACATTTGCCGCCATATTGGCACCAAATTGGCACCAGTATGGGTTTTCGAGGGCATAACTACAAGGTGCACTACATAAAAATTGAGGGAATAACAACGGAAGAGCGGATTTCTTAGGCTTAAAATAACGTTGTTTTCTCCAACAACAAAAATCGCGCGTTTTAGGTCTAAGAAATCACTCTTCACAGCATCGGCTTCAGTATGACGCCCTTCTGTTTCTCTCTGCAGTTCCCCTTGCAGCTAACGCATTAAGGCTCCACCATAGAGTTATATGCATTAATACTCCGTCGTGCCACTGCTCTATAGAGCAGCGTCATGTGACGTCATTTGGCTACAACAGAGATAGATGCAAAGGGCACTAGACTGAAATGGTGGGTTAAACAACGGCACTTGTAACCAAGCCAGTGCTTTGAGAGTGGATTTCGTAGGCTTAAAAAACCGTTGTTTTCTCCAGTGCCTTATGCTGCTTATAGGTTGTAATTGGAAAATAAAGATTCCACTTGCTTAAAAATGTCAGCAACTGCCAACAAATCGACTAAAATCGCGCGATCACACATTTGATTCCCTCTATCTCCCCCCTTTCGAAAATATTGACTCATCCCTAAAACCAGGAAGAATGAACTACAGAGCAAAACATCGCAGGAAAAATGAGAACGGAAAAAAAAAGACGAAGGGCAAAAGGACAAATAAAACCGTATCGTCAAAAGGATCGCAAAAGCCACTCACGCGAAAAGAGCCGCGGGAATTTAAATAATTATGGGACTACTACTCTCCCATTTTTTGATTTGTAGAACACCCTGCCTCATATTCACTTTTTCGTTCTAATCTGATTAAAATAGACTACCTGTGTTACAAATTCCAGATATATTTTTTTGTCGATTTTTAATTTGTTGATGTGTATTAGTTTGGGTGAAGTACTGGAGCAATGGAGAGCAATCTAAGTCAATATTTGGAAGCGCAACGACATCTAACAGCAATGCTAAGGACAGTTTTACGTCGATAGCGTGTGAAACGTCATTTGGCTCAGATTTCCGAACGCACGGATCTGACGAGCGATGGAACTGCTATCCAGCCTTTCTTAGTCAACGTGCCTCGTCACAATTAACACCCGTTCTGAGTTCGAATCCGATTAGAGTAGGTACGATTTTTTCAAACAACACCTGCATTTATGGTATTTTGTTGTTTAATTTTAAATCAGTTACACTAGTAGTTCTTATCACCCGGGGGTCTAGTATAGTGATACAGCCTAACAGAGCCCCATGCTTTTTGGGTATCACATTTAAATCCGTGGGGAGGTAGGCGCGTGCATCTAGGGTCTATTGGTCGGTCCATGTGCACCAAGGATCAACATTTTCCCTCCCTTGAACGTTAGACACCCGCCTCATATCCCTGCCGCATCTACGCGTCGCCCGCCCGGGATAGCTGTTTCCTCCAGGTGACTAGTACACTCCAGCACAGAGTTGGGTCTATTGGTCGGTCCACGTGCACCTAGGATCAACATTTTTTCCCCATTGAACGCTAAATACCCGCCCCGTACCCCTGCCGCATCTGCGCGTCGCCCGCCCGGGATAACTGTTTCCTCCAGGTGACTAGTACACTTCAGCCCAGAGTTGGATCTATCGGTCGGTCCACGTGCACCTAGGACCAACATTTTCCCCATTGAACGCTAGATACCCGCCCCATATCTCTGCCGCATCCGTGCGCCGCCGCCGCCCGCGATAATTGTTTTCCCCCAGTTGCCTTCAGCCCAGAGTAGAAACTACGTAATAACTAGGGAACGCGTTCTTTGGGCTGTTGAATCCCCACCCTAAAAAAAAAGTAGAAAAGGCTCAGCTGGAAGCGCCCCCAGCATCAACTAGATTTTGCCGTAGGGCACGACGTATTGCCCTTTCCCGTTTGAAGCATTTAAACAGGGCAAGTCGCGCGAGACGGTGATCCGTTGCATATCGGCGACTAACTACAATAGAGAAAAAGAAAGAAAAACTAAAATCACCTCGTCGCGTTCACGGGCGGCCGGCCCAGGAGGCGGTGGGTCGGCACTTTCAGGGGAGTAAGTGGGGCACGGGATAGCAGGCCCACAGACCGATCTCCTGCACGAGAAAGATGTCGGAGGTATTTGTCTAATGAAAAACCAATTTAAAATTCAATAAAAAAAAAAAAAATCAATAAAAAAAAAGCGCGTTAAAGTATACAAAAGTATACAAAACACGCAACTCACGAGACGCGCTGAAGGATAAAAAAAATATCCAAGAGTTGATAGTTAGTGAGGTGTGTTCCGAACAGTTATTACAACAGAATGAAGTAAGGATCTCGTCAAAAATCGGGTAAGTCTAAAATTGCTCGGGGCTATAATACGAACAATCCCGCCCCCCAACACGGTGGTCTCCCCCTACGGCCTTCAGACCTCTGAATGGCCTAGACGAAATGACAAGAACGAATGACTATTGTAAAAAGACCCAATCAGTCACGCGTTTCTGTCCATTAACGTAACGGTATATAGGCCAGAGGTCGTGAGGTTAATACTGTTATGGGCGTAGGAATGTAGTTATAACATTTATCGGCTATTAACGGTTGTCAAGAGAGTGTGGGACCCCTCAACTAAAAGAAAATAATCGTTCCCCCCTATCAATTCGTCAAAACAAAAAGTGACGGGCTATATGTAAGCTGTCAGTACTGTCAAAAAATGACGCGTAGTTAACGTCTCGCGACCTAGATCTCTAGACAACCGACTTATTATACGTTAAACCTTTCGTATAAGCCCTTTAACCCGAAAAGACAAAAAAACGGGCTAACCACCAAAAAAAAAACACTGCCTCGAGCGAAATGGGCGGCCCACATCGTGACGTAGTACACGCCTCGCAATTGGTTGAAAGTCATCACATGATTCGAGCCGTGCAATGAGCGACGGTACTATGAGACTAACCAATCGAAAAAATGAGCGAAATAGAGTACCGTAACACCCTTACGGAAAATAACCGGTGCTGATTTGTCGAGCAGCTATCCCACTTGAAACAATGCAATTTGGCCAAGTATAAAACCATCACCCCAGCCAAGAATTCACTAACCCGCCGATCTCTCCATTGGAACCAACAACTCAGCAATTGTAGAGGTAAGCATTGTTTAATGAGGCATTACGTTAATATTGAAAAAAAAAAAAAATAAGAGTGCGAGGACTTGGCCGGTTGCTAACGGGCTTCTTTACATTTACGTTTACAGATATCCAACAATCCGAAAGGCCACGGAGCAGTATACCAGAGCAGTGCAAGCAGAGAGGAACAGGTAGGCCTAAATGGTTCCTTTATATCATTTTGCGGAATAGGGCAAAAAAAAACCTAAAGGAAGGCTATGTCCTTTTTATTTCTTTTCATATACATAGTGAACAAAAAAAAATATGGCAACATCATCAGCTTCAGTAGATAGAGTCATTGAAGCCAAAAACACCTACTTCATAGGGGGTGAAATATACGTACAAGTGACGGATTTTCAGGGACGTGCGTACGTACATGTACGGGAATTCAGAACCCCAGGAGTAGGGATCCTGCCAGGACGCCGCGGCGTCTCGTTTACTGTCGCCGAATGGCGGGAATTTGTTAAGGATCACGACATTTACAATCAGATCGTGAGCGAGCGCAACTTACAGCAGCAAATTATGACCGGCCGGAACTATGGAGCCGGCCTAAAAGTGATAGTGTCACAATCCGGCTCAGTCTATCAGGCTAAATTCATACTTGAAAAATACAGCAAAAAGTACATTGTACTAAACTATCACCAATTTGCAGGCTTGATAGGCTACGTCACGGATATCACTATGCTTTTGGACAAAAAACTGAAAGAGATAGAGCCCCCCACAGTTCAGATCGAATCCCCCACATCCCAAACCGAAATGTGGTTGGAGTGAAAAAAAAATAAGTAATGTCCCTTTTTTTTCATTTTTGTCTCTCCCTCACAGTCTCATGGCGTACCAAACCATCCCATATTGCGATTGCTTCCCACTTACCGGGTTAAATTTCATACGAATAGTTCCGACGGTAAACGTAGTGAAAATAGCTATTGGAAAACACGGAGAAAATGACAGCGTGGTATTAGATCCAACAGAGTGGTTAGGGATAATAGCGCAACTCTACTGGCGTCAACCTAACTCGAGTATATCAGTTAAATCGGGGAACGTGTCGATCGAATCCGTGGCCGACAATGTGCTGATCCTTAAAAGTGCAGACAAATCCGTAGCATTAACTGAATTCGATATACTCAGCATGAAATACATGCTCCCTCATATATCGCAGGCAGTCGCTTGCTGGACGCAGAGAATATGCGAGTTGACACCTTCACCTGCGGTAACATTGCCAACAATGGTCGTAAATGAACCGAAGCAAAAAAGAAAGAGTAACGTAGCGGTCGACGGAAGCGAGCCAGAGAAAAAAAAAAGCAAACGACGCCCACAAAAGAAAAGTGATGTTAAAAAGACCGACGACCCGCTCCCTTCTTCTTCTTCCTCCCAGGCTACGCAGGAGCCGGAAGTTGTCGAACTACAGAAATGTTACATGTGTGAACAAGAAATCGCACATCCGAAATGCAGCAAAAACACAGAAGATACACGGCTCCCCTGTCAGGGATGTAAGTTCAATTCCCCGAGCCAAAGAGACCATGATTGCGTAATGCACGCTTCGCTTTTTCGCAGCTCAATTTATTAAACTACTTCTCTGTTTTTTCCAATAGCTTATTCTAATCAAGTTGGGGGAGGCCCGACATTAAAATCATCCTGTCCCGAAAAGCTTCCCGAATATGATTGTCAGACTCGGGGAACCGAAACTTTTAAAAACGATAGATTCAGCATCGTTAAATGCATGGGGAAATACATAAAAAAATTTAGCACTAATACAAATGTCTACACGGTGACAATTCCCCCTATTGACGCCCAGTATTTGGTTAGAAACCGTTTAGACCCTATAGAATATATAGACCAACTTTTCACCGACATATTTGAGCGTGTCCTGGATGGGTTCCGACCCACCGACTATGTAGGTGTGTGTATTGGGGGGAGTGGGTTTGAAAATAGCTTGTTCCTTCCCTTACATGCCAGGGAATCTTTCAGCGTCGCTAACATTTTGGCTCTTATTTTGAAACTTAACCAAAGTGGTCGGGAAATAGATGTATTCAATAAGCTCGAGATTAAAGTAACTCATATCGAGATACCCAGAGGCGGCACTTTCCCGAAAAAGAAAATGTCACGCACAAATGTTATAGCATGACTATCAACAGGGGGAGCTAGGTCGGTCGTGTTCCCAAAAAACGGCTTAGATAAACTTTGTTTGGCTAGAGCGATAGTTTGTTGCAAAGCATTCGCTGATAAGGACATAAAATTATATAGACAAATTCGTAAATCGAACAATGTGCAAAAAAAGCTCGCTTTACAGCTGCACGCCGACGCCGGCGTCTGTGTTCGCCAAGATGGATGTTCTATTGTTGACTTGAAAGAATTTCAGGATTATTTGACAGAATACCAAATTGTGTTATTCCAAAAAAATGGAACGCAGTGCCAGGTTACCTTCGAGGGGCCTTCTAGCTCTAAGCGCATCTACCTTTTCTGCCACGCCAATCACTATTTCGGAATTTTAAAGCCGCGGTTTATTTTCTCATCCCGATTTTTCTGTCATTCCTGTCTGAGGCCGTATTCCCGACCTAAAAGCCACGCCTGCCAAAAGCATAAATGTCCCTCGTGTCATTCGCCTAAATATGTTTGCTTCCTGAAACGCTGGTTGCCATGTTCGGCATGTAACAGATTGTTCAGAAATACGGAATGTTTAGTCCGCCATTATAGCAAACAGCCACCCTTCAAAGACTCTACAGTCTGTAAATCGCTGTTTAAATGCAAGATTTGTTTTCTAACGTTTGAGGGTAATAGCAGGACACCCCATCACTGTTGCCAACGTTTTTGTAAAATATGCAAACAGTGGTGTCGGCTAGAGCACCGCTGCCACATTCAACCTTTACCACTCCTCAAAAAACGCGATTGCGTGCGGTTAGCTGTTTACGACCTCGAAACGACGCAAGTTGAGCGAGTAACTGACAGCAAGGACAGGGATTTTGTTTTACACAGCGTGAATTTGGCGGTTATCGATATTGCATGCACTTACTGTTTTGGTAAACCTACATGTATTCGTTGTGGTGACAAACACAAAGTGTTTATGAACGGTGAAAGCACTCTAGACGATTTTTGTCATTGGTTGTTTGAGTCACATGCCAGGGATTCGAACCTCTCTCTCATTTCACATAATAACTCTGGATACGATTCTCTCTTCCTAATTAGATGGGCATTAGATAATGGAGTCAAACCTACCGACGTCATATATGCGGGAGGTAAAATAATAACCGCAAAAATAGAAGGCATAAAGTTGGTGGACTCTTTCAAGTTTATGTCAATGGCCTTATCCAAGCTACCCGCTAGTTTAGGGCTAGATGAAAATCTCATTAGTAAGGGGTATTATCCTCACCTGTTTAACCGACCAGAAAATTATGAGTACACAGGTGTAGTGCCTAATCTCGAAATGTACGATCCGGATAGCTTGAGTGTCGATGCGCGCCTCAAACTGATAGCTTGGCACGCCGAACAACGTGCCAAAAATGTAACTTTTGACTTTAAACAAGAACTGGTTAAGTATTGTTGCAACGATGTCAGCGTGCTTATGGCCTGCATTCTGAAATTCAGGCAGCTCATACAAGCCGTGTGTCCCAGGTTAGAACCATTCCACGACTGTTTGTCTATCAGTAACCTGGCCATGACTATATTTAGAGCTATCTATTTAAAACCAAATACCATAGCAGCTATTCCATCGGACGGCTATTTTCCCGACCGTAAATATTCGAGAGAGGGTTTAGTCTGGCTAGATTACGAGGCAGCAAAAAGAGGTATTTTTATTCAACATGCGGCTAACCTAGGTGAAAAAAAATTCATTGGCAATAAATACACCGTTGACGGCTATTGTTTAAGCACTCACACTGTATTCGAATTTATGGCTTGCCACGTGCACGGGTGCTTATGTATATCAAACAGGCAACAAAGACTACCTTTTAGTCAGTTAACGGCTCAAGACGCTCACGACAAAGCGATAATTAGACGCAGGGCGCTAGAGGAAATAGTCGGCGTTAAATATGTGCAAATATGGTCTTGCCAATTCCACGAACAAATGAAACGCGACGAAAAATTGCGAGCGTTTGAAAAAGCCTACAAAAAAGTGCCTCCTGTGTTGAGACCCCGGTCCGCCTATCTAGGGGGTCGAGTGGAGACATATAGACATTTGCACGTGGCCGAAAAAGACGAAAAAATCTACGCGGGTGATATAAATTCTTTATATCCCTCTGTCATGCTTCAGGAACGATTTCCAGTAGGCCACCCTACAATAATAACAGAATTTGAAGGCAGTACCGATATTTCGGGATATTTTGGTTTAATACAAGCCCGAGTACTACCACCTCGTGGGCTTTACATTCCTACTTTACCTTATAAGTACGAAAATAAATTGTTTTTCCCGTTGTGCTGCGCATGCATCGGCCAACAGCCAGCGGACGGCAGGTGTAATCAATCGGACGAGCAACGTGCGTTTGAAGCCACATTTGTATCACCGGAATTACAACAAGCTGTCAAAGACGGCTACGTAATATTGAAACTGTATGGTGTGTATCATTTCCCTCAAACTGTAAAATACGACCCTGGGAGGGGGGAGGGTGGAGGCTTGTTTACGGAATACGTGAAAACGTTCTATGCCATGAAATTAGAGTGCTCGGGCTTCCCGGAGGGTTGTATAACCGACTCTCAAAAACAGGCCTATGTGCAGCATGTACGTGATACTCAACATATCGAGCTAAACCTAGCCAATATTAAGGTTAATCCTGGCGGCCGCAGTACCGCAAAATTATTCCTTAATTCTATTTCAGGAAAAATAAGTCAGCGGGAAGATTTGTTGTCAACAAAGTTTATCAACAATGCGGCGGAATATTTCGCGTTTGTCACGGACGACAAAAATGTAATATCCAATATTGACTTTGAAAACGACGGCGAGATAGCGATCATTCGTTACAGGAACGATTTGAACTTGTCGGAAGGTAACGCGAACGTATCTGTAGTGATAAGTGCTCTAATCACATCTTATGGTCGACTACGATTGTTGCAATTGTTACGTGATCACGCCCCTGGTAATATTTTTTATTCTGACACAGATAGTACATTCTATAAAACAACCGGCCATCATGCGCCTCCCAACAATGACCCGAGGTTAGGTAGTCTCAATAACGATCTATCAGTGTACGGTAATAATGCTGAGATAACTCACTTTGTTAGCAACGGCGCTAAAAATTACTGCTTCGTAGTAAAAAGCGACAAAGGTACTAAACAAATTGTCAAAGTACGAGGCATAACCTTAAACTTCAGAAATAGCCAGATTTTAGACTTTGAGTCATTAGCTGGAATGGTAAAAAATATCAACGCAAACGAAACTGTCACAATTACTGAACCGCGAAAAATAATCCGTAAAAACCATCATTTACTGACCACGACCCAAAGCAAACTTTACAGAGTGGTAGCCAATAAACGGTGGATGGATAAAGCCACATATGTGACGTATCCATGGGGCTATTGATAATAGGTTTGTTGAGGTCTTAGTTGTTGTTGTTGTTGGGCCCTGTAGCCCCAAATCAATCCTAGAAGCCCAGCCGCTAAGGCCGATACAAACCCGGACACCGCGAAAAGCTGCATCTTGTTTTTGTCGGTGTGATTGGAAGGCTAGTTGGTTAGTGTATGAGCATGCCCTCGCCAGAATCCTTTTCTCTCCCCCCCACCCCCATTCATATTTTTAACGATCGCTCTTCCAACCAGCGTCGCGCGCTCCACATACCTCTGGCCACTTCGTCTCCCAGCTCGTTCTTCCCCTTTCTTTCGTTGCAGACTTTGAAAAAAAATTAAAGGTACATGGCTGAAGTAACTTCCACTTCGGATATCTTCCGGGATAAGCATCCTACTTCCAGTTGGACCGAAACCCGAATACGTTTATTGAACCACGAGGTGTTGCATTTGAAGAATATGGCAACCAAGCAGCAAATCCAAAGACTAAACCACGCATTGGACGCCGAAGTCGAATTTTTTGGCCCCCCCCACGACTTTATCAGGCCGGGCGTGGCTAGACAATATTGCTGCTATACGGACGCCGAAGAACGAGGGGAAAGTAGTCGCGTCAAAGCGTTGACGCCTCTCTTAGAAAATGTCAGGGACCACGTGTCTCGAATATGTGATGTACGCTTCAATTGCCTTCACATTGAAAGGTACGCAACTGGAATGTTATATAAACCGTGGCATATTTATAATCCTAGGGAGGGAATGGATACGCTCGCACCAGTAGCAATTATGGCTACCGGAAAACGAACTCACACTATGCGCCACGTTCACCACGGAGATGGCGCCGAACGACCTAGTTATACGGCAGTTATGGAGCCGGGTAGCCTACTAATTATATATCCTCCCACCAACCAATACTATAGGCATACAGTCCCCCAACGTCCTTTATTGAAGGATGCTGTATATTTACTAACATTTACGAAATGGTTGTTTCGAGATGATCCTGAGCCAGATTTCTAGAGGGATCCAACCCACTTCTTTTTTTTTTTTATTTTTAAATTTTGTTATATTTTTAGTATGACGTCGTTGGCAATATTAAGGCACGGTTCCAACAACTTGGCAGAGTGGTTTTGCCCGGTGCGTGAAGATGGCGCTCTGAAAATTGTTAAATTATTTACCGCTGGTGAAGCTTATAGAATTTATAAAGTCTTGCTGGACGAAACTAAATGGGCGGCGCCTATAAATTGGATGGGGACTCAATGCCGTACCCGGTACGAAAGCCTAGATGAAATGCCGAAATTATTGAAAAACCTCAACGAACTGATCTCTCCTCATTATTCCAGCAACGGCGAGTTATTTTCCAAATGTTGCGTCGTCAAATTTCATTGGAGAATCGATTCTTCTCCTTACGAAAATTTAAAGGACTACTGTGGTTTAGTATTAGGGGCGAAAGCACCTATGATTCTTTTGTATAGTAGATTAAATGACCCTAAATGGATTAAAGCTGAACTTTCCGCGGGAGATTCATTCAGTATTAAAAATAACGTGACCAGTTTCTTAGAATTCCCTAATCTATTTAACCCGCACGCCAAACCGACCGTACACGTAGTGTTTTATAATTAAAAAAAAAAAAAAACCCAACGGCAACGTCCTTATTTTTTTCTTTTTCTAGTATATGACGTCTTTGGACGCGTTGAAAATGTATAAAGGGGTGAAAGAGGCCTCGTGGCACCAGCCCGTGCGACAAGATGATGCTTTGAAGATAGTCAAGTTATTTACGCCGGGCGACTCGCGGCGTATTTATAAAGCCTTGATGAAAGAAACTGTTTGGCGGCCGGCTAGCGATTGCATGGGTAATATAGGCTGTACGCTTTACGGAACTGGGGAAAGCGAGAAAATAATTCCAATGACTAAACTATTGAATGATTTAAACGTGGTTATAAGCGCTAATATTTCTCCGGGGGGGAGGACCGGCCAGTTTTATCCCAAATGCTACGTAACTAAATTCAATTATAGAGTCAATGATGCTCCTTACAGGAACCACGAAAAATATGCCGGGTTGGTTTTAGGCGAGAAAGCACCTATCGTGGTAATTTATACCGGCAAGGACGAACCATTCCGTCAGTACAAGGTTGAACTCCAAGCGGGGGAAATATTTTCCTTCGATAAAAATATCGTTGACCCAATAATTGAGTTTTGTAACTTGGTCACGTATAATTCTCCTCCAACAATCCACGTGACCTTTTTCCGGTGAGAGGCCTACGTCACCCTCCCTCCCTCCACCGCTCGGCCTTGCCGATCGGTGTCGCCCAGACAGCACGCCGCCACCCGCCGCCGCCCCACTGAGAGAGGCCCTAGCGCCGGGGGTATCCCTTCCTCGGCCAAGGCCGAGGA
>JAHWFP010117568.1:0-13224 GCA_023313725.1 Lithobius niger | reverse complement strand
GTTGCGAGGCGGCAGACATAAAACCGCCGCCATGTTGGAATTTGAGATGATTTCTAGCTTCTAGCTGCGAGAAGCTAGAAATCACCTCAAATTCCAACATGGAGGCGGATTTATGTCTGCTCCCTCGCAACGAAAACAGCAAATAACGTGAGTTCAGAAACGTTTGGGAAAATTGTTTCGTCATGAGGAATTATTTATATTATTGGCACGGATTATAAAACTGCAAGTATTTACTCAAACGATGTCGGATTTAGCTAATCCATTTAGCGTTGTTACCATGGCAATGCCACCTTTGCCATCGCGATTGAGTTCTTGCTGCGAGAATGCAAAGGCGAGTCGCTGCTTAAACGCGCCGTTAGGGCTCGTTTATGCAACGAGATCTTCTCGCTCGCCGAAAGCTATTTGCTAGACAACCGTTATTTATTTACGATTAATTTCCCGTTTCTATTAAATGAATGCTGTAGTAGACAACAAATTAAATGTATTATAAATAACAACACGGACAAAGAACAAAGTGCAACAGTCATTTAAAACACTGCTACAACATTGTTGTCATTTCACAATATTTCCAAAATTTGCTCTTCTCGCTGAAAAAACAGCTCCTAGCAGTGAGGGCGCGTTTATGCAAGGACAATTTTCTCGCTCACTAGTTTTTACTTGGTCAATGCTAAGCTAAATCTGCTGGTTGCTTCTCGCATTTGTCGGAGAATGCGGCTTTCAAGTTGTCTATACGTTGTAACCATGGCAACAACACGGACCAAATTTTCTCCTTGTGCCTCGCGACACGACGTACGATGCTTGCAACATGACAGCGTCGATTTATGACAACAAGAAAACAATTTTTACTTCAGTACACGACGACGGACAGATTCCTGAATACCGTCATTCAAAAGTTTGTCTTCGAATCGATAACTCCGAAATGGGCTCCATGTTGGATTTTTAATTCTCGCTGCGAGTAACTGTTTATTCTACTGTAGTTTGATCACTGCTAGAAGCTGTTTTTTCAGCGAGAATAGCAAATTTTGGAAATAGCGTGAAATGGCAACAATATAGTAGCGATGCTTAAAATTACTGTTGCACTTTGTTCTTTGTCCGTGTTGTTATTTATAATACATTTAATTTGTTGTCTATTACCGCAATCATTTAATAGAAACGGGAAATTAATCGTAAATAAATAGCGGTTGCCTAGCAAATAGCTTTTGGCGAGCGAGAAGGTCTGGTTGCGTAAATGAGCCCTGATCAAACGACGGCAGAATAAATAGCAACTCGCAGCGAGAATTCAAAATCCAACATGGCGTCCATTTCGTAGTTATCGAATCGAAGACAAACCTTCGAATGCCGGTATTCAGGAATCTGTCCGTCGTCGTGTACTGCAGTAAAAATTGTTTTCTTGTTGTCATAAATCACGCTGTCATGTTGCACACATAGTACGTCGTGTCGCGAGGCACGAGGAGAAAATTTGCGTCAGCGTTGTTGCCATGGTTACTACGTATAGACTACTCGAAAGCCGCATTTTCCGACAACGGCGAGAAAATTGTAGTTCCGTAAACGCGCCCTAATAGTAATTGGGTCCACCCTATCAAAGCTACATGTAATCCAAGCTCTCTGCCTTGGACGAACTATTCTCTTCGAAGGAAGAGGGTCGTTTGTCCAGGTTAGTACCATAGATTAGAAAGTTAACTAGATATACCGTCTTACTTCTTCCCGTCCTACGCGGAGCTCTGGCGGTAGTTGCGGCTACTAATACATCTGCTTATGCTTTTGCCTTCGAAGCAGCATAAGGCAAAGCATTAGCAGAGATGTTAGTAGCCGCAACTACCACCAGAGCTCCGCGTAGGACGGGAAGAAGTAAGACGGTATATCTAGTTAAAGGCACATAAATCCCTCCGTCCTGGCCGCTTTACTCATACGTCAACTGCGCTAAAATATAGTTCACACGACCGCAGCGCGCATTGCTATGTGAAACAAGCATGACGTCATATCCGACGCTAAATCATGCTCATTCCGGAGCCGCGCCATGTGACACGTCGTACGAATGCTAAAAGGTAAACAAACACTGGCGCAGATGACTGCACGTTATAATCATCAATGTCTCCTGCGGTTGCTGCGGTAAAATATTCACAGGGTAGTTTTATTTGATCGTAGCTGACCAAATAAAAAATTCTGGGGTCTTTATTCTGTGTTGATGTCGAAATTTACGTCCTATCGTTGCCGACTATGTTACGTATATTAACTTATTGGCGATTTCAAGGGAGGCATGCTTAGGGACCGGTAATTATGTATCGCTTTTTTTTGGGGGGGGAGACATTTTACTCCCCCCCCCCCCCTTCTTCGGGCAGTAAGTTTACGCCCCTGCGACCGATCTCATTTTGTCCTCCCGACCGTTATTTTTTCCCTTGCAGCCTAATTTGTGACTTCATGTTTTAGTATATGCTGGCATCATATGCGGCGTTGCTGTACAGAAACAGCTTAAATAAAAGGCATAAAATTGGGTTTGTTTTAAGTGAACCATCAAAAAAAAAAAAAAAAAAGTTTCTTCCGACCGACCCTAGTTGTAATTTAATCGATACTGCAGCTAAACGTTTTTTTCCATAGGCCTTATGTCTGCTACGACAATTGACGTCTGAAACTCAATCCGCAATTTAATTTGGAAGTGACTGCTTGAACCGGGAGTACGCGTAGCGCCACCGAGTCGCAGTTGCTATATCGACCGGGTATGAATCTGTCAGGACCGCCATTTAACGTGGTTATGAAACAATAATTGGTTATGATATGTAAGCATTATCTTTTTTTCGTTGTTGCAAATATTACAGTTTACGATTTTTTTTTGCAACTTTCATTCTCCTTCGAACAGCGTAACGCAGTCCAGAGAACGCAACGAGCGAGCAAGTGTGCGCTTAATAAATACAGAGGCTATGGAAGAGAGCAATATTGAGCGATGTTTAATGGCACATAAATCCCTCCGTCCTGGCCGCTTTACTCATACGTCAACTGCGCTAAACTATAGTTCACACGACCGCGGCGCGCATTGCTCTGTGAAACAAGCATGACGTCACATCCGACGCTAGATCACACCAAGGATGCTTCCATATATATTTCATATATGAAATATATATGGAAGCATCCTTGATCATACTCATTTCGGAGCCGCGCCATGCGACACATCGTACAAGTGCTAAAAGGCAAAGATGGAGCGACTAGAGGTAAACAAACACTGGCGCAGATGACTCGAAATTTACGTCCTATCGTTGTCGACTATGTTACGTATATTAATTTATTGGCGATTTCAAGGAGGCATGCTTAGGTACCGGTCATTATGTATCGCTTTTTTTTGGGGGGGGGGAGAAGATATCCCCCCCCCTCCTTTCTTCGGACAGTAAGTTTACGCCCCTGCGACCAATCTCATTATTCCTCCCAACCGTTATTTTTTCCTTGTAGCCTAAATTGTGACTTAATGTTTTAGCATTATGCGGGAATGAAAAACGGCGTTACTGTACAGAAACAGCTTACCATCAAAAAAAAAAAAAAAAAAACCTTCTCCCGACCGACCCTAATTATAATTTAATTGGTACTGCAGCTAAACGTTTTTTTTTCCTTAGGCCTTATGTCTGCTACGAGAATTTACGTCTGAAACTCAATCCGCAATTTAATTTCTTCTCCGCCTTTGGTTTTGTCCATCACCACGTCAGGATCCCGACACCCCTGTCCCACCCCTTCTTTAATCCTAGTTTCTTGCGGTAAACATAGGATAAACCTAATTGTTGATCCAATTCTCGTTTTGTCCTTTCCTTTACCGATTCGGTACCAAATCTACTTGGTGGAATAGATAAATGCGTTCATCGCTCGCCATTTCTCCTGATAAGCTCAGAACAAGGTTAACTGGGATTGAAGCTGCGTACCTCGAGAAAGGCAGCTACTATCTCACTTGGCTTTCGCTCAAAAGCGGCAAGTCACGTGACTTGAATTGCACGAAGAATCACTACGTCACAGACTAGGCGTGTAAACATCGCGTGACGTCACCGTTAAAAGTAGCCCAAGAACGCCCGAGAAGCTTTCTGGCGGGAGTGAGATACTCCTCGGACCGAGCGGTAAAAAAGAAGCTTACTAGCGTACACGCGCCACATTTGTCATCGGGATCGTACCCTTAGACGATCAAATAAAAGGTAAATGAGTTCATATAAAACTATTTCCGGTAATGTATCGAGAAAAACGTTAACAAATACCGGAGGGAGTTATGTGCCTTTAACTGAATGAAGAAAAACGTAATCTGGATTGCGAGACCTGTTCAGGGCTGAATATCATATATTAATGCAAGTAGAGAAATATTATTAATATTTCAAGTAGTTTTATTAATGAATGTTTTAATTAATTTTTAAAATTATGTTGTCGCACTGTTTGTTGTAAGGTCCCGACCAATGGCCGAGAGCGTGTCGGAGAGGGGATCCATCAGGAATGGTACAAATAAAACAATAAACAAATGAACGAAGCGATAATCGGAAGTGACGTAGGTCTGGGCAGGAATGAGTTCGAGAGGACGAGGGAGACTCACGCTCTCTCGCCCGCGACGATCGATGTAACAACAGGTAACAAAAGTTGTGGTTCCTCTCGGCCCGCTCTCCCAGCGATTGGTCAGGTTCAAGGCGAAAGATTGACTGAATGTGAGTATGGGAAAGAAAAAGGTGTTGTATGAGAACACTAAAGGAAAAATTATTTGCCTTTGTTGTTAGCTTTCGCAAAATGAATTGTGGAAACAAAGTGACCCAACAAATTTTAACTCAAGTTTAAAATTCCTTTTTTTTTATTTATTTGCGATAAAAATGACAGAAGTAGATTAACATCATGTAAGAGTGACTTCAAGAGTATTGAACTCAGAAGGTTAAGCGAAAGTTGTCTTGTTTTGTTGGCTGAGGCCAAGGTGTAAAATTATCGTTATTTGCCTTTGTTTTGTTTTATTTAATTTTATTAAATAAATGTGTAAAATGTTACTAATTTGTGGGTTCGTGTGTCCTCCATAGTACACTGTTCGATATTTGATTAATTCTTCCGCTCGACAAGCCATCCTTTCAATGGTTCAATTTTATTTGAATATAAAGCCTTATTTATCAACCCTCACAAATCTAACAGCCAATGAAATCGCGTCATTCACTTCTGTGGGAGTCACCCTCAGATTCGCGCTAATTTTGTCCGATTATCGACGCCATTGCGATTGTTGTGGATCGTTGCTATAGCACATTTTAGTTGTAATTTTGCTTGCTTTGTATTTTTAAGCTAGACCTGCCTTTAATGTGTCAAAATAGGCCGTAGGGCTGATTTAGTTAGCGATTTTTAGTAGATTCTAATAGGTTAGTCTGTAGTAGTTGCATTTTATCTGTAAGCCTAGTTTATGCTTGGTTTATGTAGCCCCTCCGCTGGGATTGTAGAACATATTGGTGACCTTTTTTTCTGCTATTTCGGCCCCCTGTACACAGTATTATTTGAAAACCCCCGGTCGAAATAGCGCCTGCATATAGCAGCCACTATACTTACCCCCCCCCCCCTCGTATTTCTACTTTCTTTTCAAACTACCGGTCGACCTAACAATTCCCTGCATTTTTGCTATTTCGACCCCCTGTACACCAGGCTAGTATATTTTGAAAACACCCGGTCGACATAGCCATGGAGGAAGGAATTAGGTAGGAGGCGACACTGCTACAGTGAGCCACTAATCCTCAAGGTCACGACTCGTGAGCTGCACGCACCTAGCGGCGGGAGTGATGAACTAACATCCACAGGCGCCGAACGCTATGGAATCCGCATTATTTTTCGCAGTAAGAAGCCTAGATTTGGCCGAATTATTGACCACAGCCTTAAAATAATATTTTAAAAGGCTTTATTAATTATTACAAATGTTTAAAATACAGATAGGGTAATAAAAACTTACAGATAATGATTCCAAAACTGGAAAAAAAATACGAAAATGAACGATTTTTTAATTGTTAGCTTTTACTATTTTTTTTAAACAATTTCAATGGTTAGTGGTCAATTGTGTAATATCAGTAGCCCCTCTTTTCCCCCTCCTCACACACACACGGTAATAAACGAATATTAAAGTAGAAGGAGTTTGTTTACTCAGGTTACTTTTTCATTAAACATTACCTCTTATAGGAATAATGTGTACTCAATCTGATTCCATTTTTTCAAACTAACAAATGTACAGTTCCAGTAGAAAGTAAATTTACAAAACCCAGAATTATTATTACAGTGAGACAAGCGTCAACAAAGACTTGCACGTGCCTTGGTGTCTGCTGATGCACGATAGTTTCTCAGGTTCAACAATGCCATAAGCCAACAATGCCTTTTTTTTTTTTTTTTTTCGCTATAACGACATTACGTTTGTAAATTTACTTTATGCCGGAACTTTACAGAGGGGAGCAAAAAGTTTGGTCTGCTAACAATGACCAAATAAACAATTAATAATTAGTCCATTGTTATGTTTAATTAATTGCAATGGAACATAACAATACTGCAAATCCCCTCTGTACCCTTGGAATCCTTTTATACTATAAAAGTTTATTGTAAAAGTATGGATTTTTTTTAAACATTTTTTTTCTTTATTAAACCAACTTGTGAATGGAATCAAACTATTTTTCATTATGTTTGATGTTTCGTACAAAAAAAAAACTACGTTTCTTTTTCCGTTATTCTGCTTAAAATATGCTATGCTAGTAAACAAATAAACTTTTTTACATTAAAAAAAAAAGTGCCCCAAAACCGGTAAAAATGTGTGGTGTTCGTTCATGTGACATCCATTCATGTGATAAACAGTTGTTTTTAAAATAAACAGTGAATTGGAACTAAAAAGTTCTTTAGTGGGGCTGGATTTGAGGCAATTTTGTTTTTATTAAAATCTTCATTAAAAAAACAGTAAATAAACAAACAAACCATACACTAATTAACAACAAAAGTCTTATTTGCTGCAGTATGTGACAACTCCATAAGTGAACATCTTTAAGAACAGGGAAAACACATTTTAAAGAAGTACTACATGTGTAATGTTCTATTCCAGTGACCATTTGACTAGAATAAACATTATCGTTCAGGATGGCATAAGGGCAAACAATTGTATAAAACACTAATCAAGTATAAAATAGGTAGGCTAAATAATAAGCAAACATCCAATTATACTGGGCCTTTAATCAACACTCCGCTGTACACAATATTGACCCCACATATGGCCAATTAAATCAGTGACAGATTATTATGATTTGATTGTATGATTACAATGATTTGACATGAGTTTAACGAATGGCATTACGGATGGATTAAGTCGAGCGGTAAACCTAATCGTTATTATATTTTCTAAGTTGAATTAAAGGAATCTCGGGTTAATTCAGTAGCGTACGGATTGGTACTAGTTAAGCATAAACACAATTAGCTATCGCTAATCAATCGGAATACTTAGCTCATTAATTGAAGCTTGAGTGCGGCCATGGGCCCACGGGTCGGCTGAGCGGCGAAGCCCCGTCGCTAGCTCGGCACGGAAATCTGCCTGGCGTACTTCTGGATTGCGGCCTTCGGAATTTGACTGGCGTGAACTAGTTAGCGTCTGGTAAGCTGCTGGTGATCGGATGATATCACGCATTCCGAGGTTCAGCTTAAATACTGTGGCGTTATCGGCCATGATCAATCCATTGTAGTATTGATTTATTATTGAAATGCTAAATATAGTAACATTTGGACAGCTTGGGCCCTTATCGTCAATTGGGACCTCTCCGCCTGTCAATCATTCTATTGTTGTGTTCGGGTTCATTAATTGTTCCCCGTACGCGGCACTTTGAAGGTATATGCCGCCATCCCGTGTGGGAGGGACTTATTGTTATTCCACGTAGTGATCGATCATGAGCGACGATCTTATCGTAATTAAATCTAGTTCTAGAAAGTCATTTAGCTTCTACGAAACTGTCGTAAATAATGTCAGCTGGTAATGCCATCTTTTAAACTCTAACAATAGGTGTAATTACACTTGTTCAGTCTCAAATGATCTTGCCGCCTCTCGGTCGTCTTTGAAGAAGGACTCCCAATTATAATTGCTATCTGGAGTCGTTTTGATCTATCCGAATAAATATTCGGCTCATGCATTTAATAAATGTATGATATTATGCAGTTATGCATTTAATTAATTAATTGTATTGTTTCTGTTATGAATATTAATTAAGCCATTAATTATTTCCCTACATAATCCCTGTTCATTCTAAAATCATGGTACCTTTTTAGTGGTTCCTTATTTTAGCTTCCAAACCCAGTTCATTTATAACAGAAACTGCTTTACATAATTAAGCAAAAATTTCGCATTCACCGGCGGCCCAAAGTTAATTGCCGTGTGACTAGGAAAAACGAACCTTTCTTTGAGGTAAAAAAACAACCTTCACAGAAATCAGGGCAATAATAATTATGTACAGCAAGATTAAATTGCTATATTAATTAAGCAATACTAGTCTGGGTGGAATTTTGGAATAAACTATCGTATGGCTTAAGTGCATGCAAGACTCGAGAGCGCATTCTCCATGTAACTGAACTCAATATTTTATAAAATCAACTTTGTTGCTGTTGATCTGGAATAAACGATATTTCGTTTTCCTTGGGCTGCCACATGGGTTTGTTTACCCTCTTGCTTTCAACGAGGGAGGCGTGGCACTTTCCCATATCGTGTTGTGCTCTACTTTTGACCTCGAGTTGGCCACTGGTCCGGCCAAGGTCGTTCAAGGCTGAGTGGGTTTTCTCTACCCTCGTTAATTATGTTGCCAACCATTTGGCCTACTTTCTGCTCTAGCTGGGGGAGTGAAAGAAAACACAAGCGTTACTAGCTATGCTTCATCAACTTTCAACATTCTCCCTTTGAAATCTCGTTTCTTGCCTCTTCACCTTTGGAAGAAAAGCCACTTTTTATAGCCAAACGTGACTTTGATTTGCTCCCTTGGGCAAATAAATAATTAATAAAATATGGAATATCCATGGTTCGATTCGAACAGTACTATTTGACATTTGTCAAATTTAAATATTTTCCTGTAGTACCAATAGCAACGAGATTTCATCGGAATACACAGTTTTCATAAACAATAAATATCACATGCATGCCACATACATGAGTCGCCCAGAAACTTGTATGTTTCTGAATGTATCACTTGTTTGGTCTCGTATTGGGACTCAAACTGGCGACCAAGTTATCAAAATCGTTTCATCATGCTTTTTACTTAATTAGTAATATTTTCATGCTACATAGTAACAAAATAAGCATTTGAACAAGAGTGGGGACAGGATACCTGTTTCGTTTACCCCGTTAAGTCGTATTCGCTTAACCCCTTAATGTAAGTGTCATTTACTGTTATTCCCAATGAAAATTTTCACGATTGTGTGCTTATTGCGTACTTAATATTTAAATTGTTTCCACATACTCCACGTTTAGGTGGTATTTTGTTAGTGTCTGTATTTGAGTCTATGTTTCATTTATTCAAAACGGCATAGCGAGTACTGCAACTCATTCATATATGCGGGTTGGTTGATGTGGCGTGTACAATATATTATGTGTTTATTTGTATTTGTTTCACCCATTTTACGAGACAGTTTAGACTAACCCGGGGGAAAGCCGTCAATCGTAGCTTATTAAGAAACGTGTGTATTCATGTTTGTCTGTTTTCCCTTTTGACTACCAAGCGACAGTTCAAACCGACCAATACGGAAAGCCGTCTATCATGGCATTTTAAGAACCTTGTTCGTGTATATGTGTGTCAACCCATTTTGACTACATGCTCAGGTCGAACCTAACAGTAAGGTTCCGCCAGCAAACATGAATTTTAAGAAATTATTGCGTTGCCTCACAATAAATATGTTATACCGCCAGAATTGTGATCTGTACAATTCTCGACCCTAATGTCGTGCGATGCTCTAGCGACTCGTATTCGTTACTAGAGTGCTTGTTATAGAGTGATTTGTCTGTAAGGTAATTACCTTGAAAACGAGCTCTTTTACCTGGAAAAGAACCGTTTTATGCCATGTGCTACCTGCACTGGTCCTTCTGAACGTAAGCGACCAGAGCACAGGCGTATTTAGAAGACTGGAATTCCAAAATTCCAGAAACCTATGATTTAAATTTTAAATCGAATTGCAGCAATCATATAACACATTTTTTCATTTATGCTGCTGTATTATATATTTTATTCTAATTCGGGTTTGCACTAATCTGCCGGAGCACGGCAGTGTCGCATCTAAGCATTGCGAATTTGCAAACTGTTTATTTTAGAAAATGCAAGGCACCCGTGAAATTCCCGGTATCTAAGCGTTGCATGGCAAGCTGTTTAACTTAGAATATGCATGACATGCGGAAAATTTTATCCCGGTATCTAAGCGTTGTATCTACAAACTGTTTAACTTAGAAATAGCACGGCATCCGTAACATACGGTATCTAAGCGTTGCGAACGCAAGCTGTTTAACTTAGAAGTTGCGCGGCATCCGTAAAAATTTTCCCGAGAACCTAAGCGTTGCACGGCAAACTGTTTAACTTAGATTAATGCATGCTTCCGTAAAATCAGCGGTCACTAAGCGTTGCATAGCAAACTGTTTAACTTAGCATATGCCTGCTTACTTTAATTTTGAATATCTTGTTCAGAGCGATGTTGCATCGCTTATAAGGTGACTAGCACCGGAAGTCAAAACAACTACATTTTTTTTCAATTAATGGGACGGATTCCGTCGGACTTCCATGTCACTGAGTGACGGTGTAACTACAGCATAGTTACCCTGGGCAAATCAATAATACGAGTTGGCCAGACTCCATCATTGATTTGCTAGGTTATAAGACTGCACTTACAACACTAAGTTCACATGCGGTTGTTGCCAACCAGGAAACATTAGCTTCCAGCATGCGGTAGATCTTTCAAGGTGTTCACTACGACCTGAATAAATGTGTGTAATCTGTTCCTTAAGGAACTTACATGTGAGGTACTTCGAACTTAGTGCAACCGTCAATTTGAAGTTACGTCTGGATTCCAGATCTTAAGCGTACCTCACCTCTAATCAAGTTGGATTCACATAGCGAATCATATTACGTAATTAACGTTAATTGCGCTGTACCATAGGTAGCAGCAGTGTGATTACACGTTAGCATTTTTACAATTTGTAAAAGGAATGTTTTCCCACATTACTAATTTTACCATGGGTAACAGGAATATTTTCCAAAGTAAGAAGCTTCACCATAGGTAACAGTAATTATGTTTTTTTTTTCGAATTGGTAGGTTTTGCAATGAGCGACAGGAATGTTTTCCCAAAACAACTGCGTTTTACAATGAGTAAAAGGAATGTTTTCCAAGCAATAAGTTAATATGTATTACCCCATTAACTTAAAAAAATTTTACAGTTTTAAAATTGCATAGCAAGTGTCATTAATTTATAAGTGTCGTGGCAAGGAGGGGTGGGGTGTATGATTTACACAGATGTTTTCACCACGAGGCTAAGAATCACTTATCTCTTTATTCATTAATCCTGGATCATGATGGAATGATCCCTGTTCTATGATTCAGCCTCTTTTCTCCACTTTTCTGCCTTCCTGACACTTTACCACAATTCACTGTATGTTGCACAATTTTTTCTGAAAATACATGAATTTGGACCACATCAGTTATGTTACATTCACACATATTTTAGTTTTATCTGAAAGCATGTCACAATTATTTACACTTTTGTATATGTTTCTGTGACCGTACACATGAATTAAATGATTTTATTTCATAGAATAATGTTTCAGAATTTTCTTTTCTTGATTTAAAGAAATTCTGTATTTTCCCACTATAGGGTGAGTTTGCTAAATTTAGCATCTTGGGTGGGTAGCAACTGTTGCCATGGTCAAGGGTGAGTCGTCTTGACCTATTTTGACCATCCCTTTCACTTGCTGATGGCTGCCCTTGAGCATAATCACTCTCTCTGCTGAGGGAAGAGGGTGGGCAATAACCGAAAGTGGTCGGTGGATTGAAAGGGTTGGGGGTACGGCTCTGGGTCATGCTGGCTTGATCTGACCTCAAAATGCGGCCTGGTCGAGGCCATGTAAACAATAGCTGATGGTCACTATATGAGCAGAGGGGGTGAGTTAGGTCCCTAGGAAAAGAGACGGCCCCTTTTTTGTGACGTCAAGCCTGAACTTTGCACCCATTGGTTTTGCCAATGTTCGTTTTTGGGTCGCAATATTTCGGACCTGGGAAATTTCGGGGATTTTTCCCGCACACGAAGTTGTGTACTTCCACTCGACTGTTCTTTTCGTTTTTCTGCTCCCCAAATTTGTCAGCATGGATCCCCGCGGAAAAAGCAGAAGATGGCACCCAAGGATGAAAGGAGCGCTGTGGGGAATATGCCCCGTTATATGAGGGACTTTTTGCGGCTGTTGTCACTAAATTTATTAGTGTTCGGGACCTGCCTGGAACACTACAGGTACTGCGAGCGGACCCCCGCATTGTTCCGCGAATGCCCTCATCGTTCCGTGGAAGAGACACCCTACTCTCCGGTATTACTCGGCGAGGATCCCCTTGACTATGTGCTGCGTCTCTTCTTCATGGAAGTAATTTTGGAGGATCCCGGGCAGAATGTGCTGGTAGACGGTGTTCCTCCCGAAGAATCTCCGCGGGACCAGCAACTTAGATTAAGTTCCCACTATTTAACATGCAGTCCCATAACGGCAAGACGATGTCTGCATTGCCGTTATGTGACATTTCCTCCGTTTCCACATGGGACTGAAGAGTTCGCTTCATATTTCTGGCGGGCGGTCAACGCCGAAAACACCTTCTTCATGCAGCAAAACCTGCATCAAGCCCTGGCGCAGCATGAAGAGGCCGCCCGTCAGCAAGTAGCTGTCCTTCAGAACAACGAGTTGCCGGATGATTTTTTCGACTTCTTCCCGGACCACCTGCTGGAAGATTTGCCGCCGCTTCCGGACCTTGCCCGCATCTATCACATTCAAGATCCTGATGACATTGATGCGGGAGCCTCCGGCAGCGGCGTCCAACAGTGTCGTCGCCCTGGCCTTTGCCGAGATGACTGCCCCGTCTGCCATAACGGACAATATGGTAAAAATTTTCTTATTAATTAATTTAATGAATTTTTTATCAAATTTCATCATGTGATGTTAAATTTAACTTTTATTCACATGTTGGTTAATAAATAATACTTTTGATTTACTGGAAGTGGAAATGATAGTATCAAAT